>PRKT01002212.1:8948-30432 GCA_003671525.1 Saccostrea glomerata | reverse complement strand
AGTATATCTTAAGACATTTCTTAGTCTTAAGATAGCTTCTTAAGCATGCCTGCTTGACTTTTACGAGTAGCGCTGACTTTAACAGTTGATAGCTTACTTTTACACTAGAACAAAGTACTGAAGCTCTTTTACGATATGACTGCCGTCATGAGAAAAGGGCCCTTATCTTTTGACGTCACAATGCTCAGAAAACGACGTCAAAGTTGCGGTATTGTAAACACGGAAGTAAAAAAAAATTTCAGCTGCGTTTCGTGATCTAGAAATAAAATTGAATTTCAAAGTGTAACAAAAATTTTGATAATATGATTCAGATATTTTTAATAGGAATATAGTATGATATTATTACTATTTAATTCGTGAATTTATTCATAATTCTGTGTAAGTATTTAACTTGATGTTGATATACGCGACATTGGACATGCACACTGCTAGTAACAGCGATTAAAACGACGTCTATATTCATGACTTAATTAAAGATGCTGCATTTTTTTTTTCAGAAATTTCCAAATGCTTAAATTTGAATTTATGTTCAAAAGTTTAAATATTAAAATGTATATTCTATACACATGTTATTGTCCTTTTTTCAGAGAGAGATAGAAAGAGCGAGCGAGAGGTCTATGCACTTATAGTATTACAGTTCCTATGAGCGCTTTTTTTCTGAAAATATATACTATAATTTAAAATGTATTTAGCCATTTTAATTTTAATCCATAGTGATTCATACTGATGTACCCCGATAGCCAACCCACTGTGAACTGTCAATTTTAAAATGTGTGTTAAAAAGGGGGGGGGGGGGATAAGTAGACATGCCAAAAAAAATCTCCGAATAAAAAGACAACCGGGTGAAGCTCAAGCTAAAAAAAACATAACCCCTCTTTGACTGGATTGTAACATGGGAGATCCAATTAAACCCTCTACATCAACAATAAAATAAATATATACTAAATCAAAGGTAAGAGAATGTACTAAGGGGAAAAATACGGAGGATGGGGATGCCATGAAAATTTTGCTAAAATAAATTTTGTTTCGAAGACTAATTTAAATTGATCCAATAAATGCATGTTTCGATTCTCCTTAATTGTTCCGGTGAAGTGAATGAATGAAATCCCACTCGAAACTGAATTGCAATATGTCTAGGAATTAAATACAGCTTTCGTATAGACTTCTTCCCAAAAACACTAAACCAATTTTGAAGAAATTAACAATATTACATGGACAGTGATATTATGGATGTGAATATTTATAAACCAGAAAAAACCCCGGCCCACTATAGATTAAGCGAAAAGATAGCTGAAGAAGTGTAGCTTTCCAGGAAAAAAACCGGAGAGCTACAGTCCCATGGTAAAAACTGTATATTTATTGGGCACAAAAAGTTGTGCTTAGTTCTTGATTAATTCTTCCAAATTCTTACCTCAATCGCGAAAAAGATAGATTTAAAAGAAAATACCTTACTTCTCTATAAAGTACTCTCGTAGTTGACATCTGTAATTTCCAAAAGTTATGAAAATGTTTAAAATCATAAACCACTTCAAATAGACAACAAAGAAGTCTGAATTTTAGAATGACGAAAAAATAAATTTAAGCACTGGTGATGTTCATTGCGGAAAAAAGGACGTTCGTGCAAACCTTTAATGAGCGTGAAATATATTTCACTGACTACTGAATTCATGATATGAAGGAAATAAGTCTCGTTATACGTTGACATCTCAGACCCTGATACATGTACATGTATCTAAATACCCTGCATATCTCTGCATTAATTTCAGTTGAAATCGAATTACTGAAGTTTATATCATAATCCTAAAATGACTCTAAAGAAAGGAATTGATAAAAAGACACAATTTTTTTGCATTGAAAGAAAAATACTGTCTATATTACAGTCGCACGCAAGTACAACTGTAGCATCGGGGATGGGGGCTAAATTGAAAGTCCAGTCCCCCCCCCCCCACACGTTTTGTTCCAGCATAGTCAAATTAGTGCACAATAGGACAAAAGGCAGTGTATTATGTTTGATTAGGAAAAATTGCAAAGAAGTCTGAACCTAACCAACCCCCCAACAACCCCTCCCACCCCCAAGGCAAAATTGGATTCGAGTTTGGACAATCCCAACTTTTTAGTTGACAATTTTTTTTGTAATGGTAAATTGAATTTTTATTCTGGCTGTCCCCCACCCTCTTTTCAAACGATGCTTCGTCACTGAGTTGTAGGGGGACAGGCAAAATCGGGTCACATATATTATTTTAATTTCGATATATCGAGAAAGTAGTATGTTTTGAACTAATAACTAATAAACATGGATTAGAGTGGTAGATTATCACTCATACAAAAACATAAACGTGTGTTGGACGTAATATTTCATTATTGGTTAAGACAATAGCATCGAAATAAGAAAAGCTTTTATTAGGTGTCAGATTAGCCAATGTCATGGAGGAAGATTAATAGATGACCTTTCTTGGCCGTAAAAACTTCTTCTGGCTTGTCAAGAAATATTTGGTAGATTCAGTAACAGTTTCAAATAGATTTCTTCAAAATTGTAATGGAACCATAGTTTCGCACAGAAAAGACAAGCACCGTTTAGTGTGCATTTATAAAAAAGAGACAAGAACAGTGAAATTAAACATCTCTTACTAAATGATACAATATACATAAATAATTTTTTTGAGATCATAGTAGCGATCCTCGTCAAAAATATACAAATCTTCTGTTCATGTGAAACAGGGTAAAGGTGCCTCAAAATTATATTTAAAAAAAAAAAGGGGGGAGCGTGAATGTGCAGAAATATTTGTGGCCGATTTTAATTATGATTTGCTTAAAAAAAGAAGTTAAAATACAGTTTCAATTTTAGGTATAAGTTCAAAGAAAGTTTTAATTTAAGGTACAGTATATAAACCATTCATAAGACAATCCTTTGACATCATTTGCCTCTTTATCATGTTTTTACTCCATAACTAAGACAGGCGAAGAAAATGATTTGTATAAACAATAAAAGCTTAGTGATTTTAACATTTTTAATAAAATATTCAAAAAAGTAAACTTTAAAAAAATCCGCTTGCATTGAAGTAGCGAACATGAATTCAATTCATGCACTCAGTATTTTTTTTTTTAAACGGAATCAACATTTTTTAAAACAAGTTTACATGGCGTATCTGCATTTGTTTCTCATTTTTTTGATGATACAGAAAATATATGGTGTTTTGATCCTATCGTAACAGTTATAGGGAAAAAAAGTTACGTGTGTGTGTGATGGTGAGTGAATGATGAATTTCGATGACTGATAAGAAAATCATTTTCTTTTTAATATCGGGATTGAAGTGCTTTTTTGCGAGGGGATGCCGCATTTTGCGCACGGTGTCCGTCTGGGATTCTCTCTCTCTCAATTTTTTTTTAATGTTTAAGTGTTACAAGTGCTTTATATATGATTATATTATAAATTGAGTTGGATTATTTTATATCAAAAGAATAATTCATATGGATTTAAACAAGTATTATTTTTCCTACTGAATATATTATAAACCGTTCCTAGATTTTGTCTAGACCCACATCCCCCCCCCCCTTTACGATATTACTAGATCTGCTCTAAAATAACATGAAAATAGTAATAACATACAAAATCCCATAGAAATAGCCACATACATGTACTGGTCGCCTAGAAGAAAAAATATAAATATTTTCTCAAGTTTAGATAATGTTATTTTAGAAATTTTTGGAAACTGAAATAGACGCAGTCGACGTCATTACGTTTTCAGTGAGTTACGTCAAAGTTGTTTTGGTGCGCCTTACTAAAATGCTTATAAAATACTGAATACGTGAGATATTTTCAAAAGTTATGTATATATGCATTCAGAAAGAGTCTGGCTATTAAAATAAATCAAAAAGTAAATTTATGAAAATTTGACCTTAAGGGCCCTTTTCTCGTGACGGCAGTCATATAAATGTTTTGCTTAACATTTAATTCAACCAAAAATGGGTTATTTCAAATCGTAAATCAGTTATCCTTAAAGAAAACGAAAACCACCCTACCCTCAGCTACCGGTATTCACATATACCCAAAATGGACCAGTAAGTTCTCAGATATCAGTAAATAAGACGTGTCATCTACTGGGGAGTTCTGCCCCAAAATGGACCAGTAAGTAATCGGATGTTGTGAAAGAGAGGTAAAAGAACACGTCTGTCTAGTTTACTAATTATTTATTAAGTGACCATCAGATTGAACATATTTCCATGCATATGATAATGATTGACAACAGATGAAATTAGGAAGAGGAACTTTACCGTGAGAACTGATAATGTCAGAGAGCAGTGCTTGATTGAAAATAAACATTCGGATGCTGGCATGATAATTGTTAATTACAGATTGACAGATTTAATTTAGAGTGTAAACATTACATCAGATATCAGTAAATAAAATGGAACATAAGATCTAAGATATCAGTGAATGAGATGGAGCCTAAGGTCTCAGATACCAGTTAACTTATTTTATTATACCTCTATTGATTTTATTTTCTTTCTTGTAGAGGAAAGTACCGGTACAATCTGCAACTTTACACAAAGATTGCTCATGACCTAAGGTTTTGTTATGACCTTGACCCAAGGTCATTTGGCAAGTTCAAGGTCACCAAAAGAAAAAATTCATAATTTGGGTCCAGGCCATTTCTTTGAAGTGTATAATCTTAGTGAGTTTCCATTTTACACAAAGATTGCTCATGACCTAAGGTTGTATAATAATTTTGAACCAAGGTCATTTGTGAAAATTCAAGATCATTGAAAGAAAAAGTTGTTTAGTTTGGTTTTTATCTTTCTAATGCAAAAATTTGAATCTACTACCTAACACAAAGTTTACTTATGATCTAAGGGGGTGTCATGACTTTGACCCAAAATCAATTGTGCAAGTTCAAGGTCCCTAAAGGAAAAAGTGCCTAATTTGTGTCTGGTCCATGTCTTTCTTATGGATAAACTTGGCAGGTTCCTATTATATACAAAATTTGCTTACGATTTGAGGGTGTGACGTGAACTTTGAACACTCATTTGTGCAAGTTCAAGGTCACTGAAAGAAATAGTTCATAATTCATGTCTGTTCCATCATTCAAAAACTTAATCCAAAACTATGCATAATTTAAAATTGTACCTTGAACTGTTCTCTTTAAAAAGATTTATTATGAAAATCAGTAATTATTCTGTTAATTAAAAGTTTTCTGTGTTTTATAGATTACAGCAGGCCGAGAATATGTTAAAGAGAAGTGTTCTATACATGAAGCTGTGTCAACCAGAGAACACTCCTTCTTAATGTTAGCCAACGCCACGCTCGAAACCTTCAACAAGGTCATGGATAAGCCAGGAGGTGGTTCATTTCCTGTAGCAAGTAGTGAATGCACTAGGTTATTCTATCTAAATATATACTACCCTACTAAACAGTCACTGTATAATTTCTTTCCAATACTTTGTCGGCGACTTCTCGAATTCCTTGAATAACATCCACAGATGACAGAACCGGTGAGATGTCATTACCTCCAACCTGAATAAACACTTTGGTGGGGATAGATAGGACATTTAATTTAGGGGCCTGTTATGTCACATGTATGTTGTATCAAAATCCAAAGTTAGTTCGCAAGGGGCAGGGTGTTTCTCCAATTCTCCTGGGTCCAGTCTTTTTGCACTGGGATGGCTCTTATGCCACATATTGTGATTTTTTGTCAAAAATTGTAGGTGCAAAACGATGCACTCCCAAAAAATATCGGATCGCTCGGTTTTGGATATTTTCAACGGCCTGGTATTTGCTGTATCCCCATACTCCCGATGCATAATCCAGAACGGGAACTACACAAGAGTAATACAACTTCTCATAGGCTTTAATTCCAAAGTCCTTATTGGTATGTATTTTGGAGATTATCTTCCCAAGCGCTCTTCCCCCAGCTTTTGAAAGAATCTCTGCATTCTCTGTGAAGTTTCCACTGAAGGTGAACGTTACACCTAAATATTTGTATTGGTCAACTTTCTCCAATCTATTATTGCCGATAACAAACTCAAACGTTGTCTGTTTCGTTCTCACTTTCCTGAAATGAACACACTTTGATTTATCCGTGTTGATCAGTACTCTCCATCTCTTGCACCACTGATGAAGCTTGTCCAACATACGCTGTAGATCTTCTGGACTTTTGGCCATTAGGGCGATATCATCCGCATAAAGTAGTACAGATAGTTTCCTATCAAGGAGGTCTATCCCAAGGCCAAGAGCATTAATTTCCTTCACGAGATCGTTTATAAATATGGAGAAAAGTGTTGGTGATAGATTATCTCCCTGCTTTACGCCTGTTTTACAGTAAAACCACGGTGTAAGTTTTCCGTTCAATCGGATACAGGCTTCGGAGGACTGGTATATACTCCGGATTGAATTGTAAATTTTTCCATCCACGCCGTGTAACAAGAGTTTGTACAACATCATGTTTCTGTCTACAAAGTCAAAGCACTTCTTCAAGTCAATAAACGCTACAAAAAGTGACTCTGTATTTCTAATTACACTGTTTAGAGTGAAAATATGATCCTCACATGATCTATGTCTTCGGAAACCGTTTTGCTCATCTACAAGAACTTCTTGGTTTTCAAGAAAGCTGACTAAGCGTTTGTTAATAAAAGCACTATATAGTTTACTGATACATGATAGTAAACTAATCCCTCTGTAGTTCATAGGTAGTCGGGCATCGGATGAATGATCTTTTATAATAGGACATATAACAGCCTTTCGCCAAACAGACGGTATAGTACTTGTATCAAATATTAACTGAAAAAGGTTCTGTAGTGTCCTAATAACAATCGGGAACTTCAGTACATTGTAAGGGATTTCATCATAACCACTTGCAGATTTTGATTTCGCACGCATAACAATTTCCAGAATTTCTTCATATGTAATGTTGCTGTTCAGTTCCCCGTTTGAATCAAATAACGGATCTTCCATATTGGCTTCCAGTAATTGTTTATGAGTTCTAGATTGGGTGTAATGTGCCTCTTCAAATTCGTCACTGCTGCTTCCGTTGTAAAGTTTCTCAAAGTCTTCGCGCCATTTTTCCAAAACTTCATGCTCACTTGTCACAATCTCTCCAGCATCATTAACAATTTCCATCGGAATGTTGTTATCGCTTCTGGGACCTAATTTCTTTATCTTTTCCCAAAATTTCTTCGGATTAGTAGTTATGAGCACTTCAATCTCAGTCGCAGTAGATTTTTTATATATTCGTTCTTCACGTCTTAGTGTTTTATCAAAAACATCTCTTGCCTGAATATAATCTCTTCTAAGTGCCGACTTCACATGTCTGCTACCACTGTACTGAATAAAATCCTTTTCTTTTAATCGCATGTTATTCCAAAGGTCCATTAGAGCGGAATTCCAGTAAGGTTTCCGGGTTTTTAGTCGTTTGTTTGAATCAGAATAGGCCACTTTCGGAATCTTTTCCTCCATCTCTGATTGAATAACAGAACACAAATTATTGTAGATTCTGTCTATATTTTCTTGTGTTTCTCTACTCCGTTCAATTTGATGAATAACTTCTAACAAGGCATCTCTTCTTAATTCACTCGTCATGAAATCTAACGGTATCCGATCAAGTCTATATCCCTTAGTATGCTTATGACAGTTCGCTTTATCTTCGGGACTAAGTGAAAGGGAGTGATGCGTTACACTGAGCTCACATTCAACTACTGAATGATCGGGTAGTTTGGATTTTGATCCAATTAATCCGTGTAGCATATGAGCGTCTACGATAGACTGTGTGGTTCGTACCTTGAAATCTTGAATATAATTAAATATTTCTTGTGGTATACATATATAATCCACAACAGCTTTCCCCTTTCCGGAAATTGAAGTGAAATTGTCATTGTCACTAAACCTGCCATTGAGTACACAAAACTTCGCTTCATTAAGGAACTCTATAAATTCATGCCCATGTTGATTGATACAGTTATCTATGGAGATCCGTTTCGGCAACTCATCAATGTCCGGTAATGTTTCACAAAGTGAACCAATTCGTGAATTAAAGTCTCCCATTATGAAGATACCATCGTTTTTGCTATTGTATGTATTAAGACTACGGGGCTACGCCACAGTTGGCAATGCTTTCTTGGGATGAAAATTTTCAATGTTATTGTTATAAGTAGGCCTACAGTCAATATTTTTAATTAAGCCTAGAGATTATATCTTTCAGGAGGAAAATGGCGTCCTCGTCTACTTGGGCACAGGACGTGATCACGTGTGATCTTTGTGACAACCCCACCCAGCAATTCTGTAACAGCTGCCAGGTCAGTTTGTGTGGGGGCTGTATTAAAAAACATGTAGAAAGTCTGAAGTATGAATCACATGACATTGTTCCTTTTAAAGACAGAAGAGAACGGATTGTATTCTCCTCATGTGCTTCTCATCCAAACCAGAAATGTGAGGGACATTGCAAACAGTGTTTTGTCCCCGTCTGCCTCAGATGTCTCACAGGTCCCCACAGCGGACATACTGTTATAGATTTGTCAGAGATTGTACAACAGATGAAAGAAGACATAAATAAAGAAACAGAAGACATTGAGTCTTTTATTTCAAGATTCGCCCTAAGCGAAGCAAACATTGATCAGAAGATGTCTAACTTGACTGACAAATTTAAAACAATGGAGAGAGAGGGAGAAAATCTTAGAAAAACCTGGCACAAGGAAGTAGACAACATTTTCGACACAATACAATCAAGCATTAAGAAAATGAAGGATAGAGGACTCTCAGCTCTCAGATCTCATCAGTCAAAGCTTCAGGATTCAGGGTCAAAATTACAACTTGTAAGAAAAGAAAACAAGAAAATCCTAAAGTCCAATAAAGCGTCGGATGTTACAAGCTACAAATCAAAACTAAAGGATTTCAGAGACATTCCTACAGATGTTGATGTAAAGATTCCTTTCCTAGACAGCAACACAGTCCAGGGGAGAGAACTCAACGTACATTTAGGAGAATACAAGGCTACACTGACACAGACATCAATCTCAAGTCTAACAGATGAAGTCTCCATTTTATCTGTGAGAAAATCATTGGGCACAGCTAAAGTTATTGCTAGCATTCCCTCTGGAATAAAGCCTTTATTTGCCATTTTCTGTTTTGGAACCAATGAAGTTTGGGCTTGCGGTGCAGACAAATTCATAAAACGTATCGACATACATGGATCTTTGAAGGACAAGATCACCACCGATTGTGAATCTTATCCAGATGACATTTCAGTGACCAGGCATGGAGAACTAATATACAGTGATGCTGATAGAAGAACAGTGAACATAGTCAGATGGGGGAGGATAGAGACACTGATCACTCTACCTCAGGGATGGCATCCATTAGGACTATGCTGTACCAGATCAGGGGACCTACTAGTTACTATGTGTACTCCTGATAAGAAGCATTACAAAATAGTCCGCTATCAGGAACAAACATCAATACAAGAAATAGATAAAGATTACAGTGGACAAAATATAATTAAAGGTGGGGAACATGGAGTTTATGTGGAGGAGAATAACAATGGGGACATTTGTGCTGCTGATTTGGATGCCAAGATGGTGATAGTGATGGACAAGACGGGAAGAGTACGATTCCGTTATGATGGTACACCAGCCAGGAAGAATAATCCATTCCAGCCTTTGTACATTGCTACAGACTCACTGAGTCAGATCATTGTAACTGATAATAGTAATGACTGTCTTCATATCTTAGATCAGAATGGACAGTTTCTAAGATGTGTTGATAATTGTGAACTTCTGAGTCCTGGTGGACTGAGTGTGGACAGTGAGAGAAGGTTGTGGGTAGGATCTCCAGAATCAGGTGAAATAAAAGTGATCCAGTACATGGAATGAAATAATATCTAATTAATACATGAATATCAACTATGAATTTTTGAATTAAAGTGTGAAATGTGTATTTTAGATTTTTATACAATGAACAATTCATTAAAACAGTAGTACTAGTAGTGTGTGTTGTTTTATGAAGTACAATACTTCTGACATATTAAAAAATTATGCAAATACAAAATGTTGTGATAAAACTAACAAGGGGGGGGGGAGGGGGTACCAAGCTGGTGATCTTTGTGACAACCCCACCCAGCAATTCTGTAACAGCTGCCAGGTCAGTTTGTGTGGAGGCTGTATTAATAAACATGTAGAAAGTCTGAAGTATGAATCACATGACATTGTTCCTTTTAAAGACAGAAGAGAACGGATTGTATTCTCCTCATGTGCTTCTCATCCAAACCAGAAATGTGAGGGACATTGCAAACAGTGTGATGTCCCCGTCTGCCTCAGATGTCTCACAGGTCCCCACAGCGGACATACTGTTATAGATTTGTCAGAGATTGTACAACAGATGAAAGAAGACATAAATAAAGAAACAGAAGACATTGAGTCTTTTATTTCAAGATTCCCCCTAAGCGGAGCAAACATTGATCAGAAGATGTCGAACTTGACTGACAAATTTAAAACGATGGAGAGAGAGGGAGAAAATCTTAGAAAAACCTGGCACAAGGAAGTAGACAACATTTTCGACACAATACAATCAAGCATTAAGAAAATGAAGGATAGAGGACTCTCAGCTCTCAGATCTCATCAGTCCAAGCTTCAGGATTCAGGGTCAAAATTACAACTTGTAAGAAAAGAAAACAAGAAAATCCTAAAGTCCAATAAAGCGTCGGATGTTACAAGCTACAAATCAAAACTAAAGGATTTCAGAGACATTCCTACAGATGTTGATGTAAAGATTCCTTTCCTAGACAGCAACACAGTCCAGGGGAGAGAACTCAGCGTACATTTAGGAGAATACAAGGCTACACTGACACAGACATCAATATCAAGTCTAACAGATGAAGTCTCCATTTTATCTGTGAGAAAATCATTGGGCACAGCTAAAGTTATTGCTAGCATTCCCTCTGGAATAAAGCCTTTATTTGCCATTTTCTGTTTTGGAACCAATGAAGTTTGGGCTTGCGGTGCAGACAAATTCATAAAACGTATCGACATACATGGATCTTTGAAGGACAAGATCACCACCGATTGTGAATCTTATCCAGATGACATTTCAGTGACCAGGCATGGAGAACTAATATACAGTGATGCTGATAGAAGAACAGTGAACATAGTCAGATGGGGGAGAATAGAGACACTGATCACTCTACCTCAGGGATGGCATCCATTAGGACTATGCTGTACCAGATCAGGGGACCTACTAGTTACTATGTGTACTCCTGATAAGAAGCATTACAAAATAGTCCGCTATCAGGAACAAACATCAATACAAGAAATAGATAAAGATTACAGTGGACAAAATATAATTAAAGGTGGGGAACATGGAGTTTATGTGGAGGAGAATAACAATGGGGACATTTGTGCTGCTGATTTGGATGCCAAGATGGTGATAGTGATGGACAAGACGGGAAGAGTACGATTCCGTTATGATGGTACACCAGCCAGGAAGAATAATCCATTCCAGCCTTTGTACATTGCTACAGACTCACTGAGTCAGATCATTGTAACTGATTATAGTAATGACTGTCTTCATATCTTAGATCAGAATGGACAGTTTCTAAGATGTGTTGATAATTGTGAACTTCTGAGTCCTGGTGGACTGAGTGTGGACAGTGAGAGAAGGTTGTGGGTAGGATCTCCAGAATCAGGTGAAATAAAAGTGATCCAGTACATGGAATGAAATAATATCTAATTAATACATGAATATCAACTATGAATTTTTGAATTAAAGTGTGAAATGTGTATTTTAGATTTTTATACAATGAACAATTCATTAAAACAGTAGTACTAGTAGTGTGTGTTGTTTTATGAAGTACAATACTTCTGACATATTAAAAAATTATGCAAATACAAAATGTTGTGATAAAACTAACAAGGGGGGGGGGAGGGGGTACCAAGCTCTTGTCAAACTGAAGTACCAATATGATATTTTTTATTTCTTTATGAGGGTAGTAATGAATGAGCTTATAATGAATTCATGCTTACAGCAAAGTGCTTTTCAATCTTCTTGGTTTTTGGTTGACTGTTAAGGGCATAAAGAAATAACTAGATTATTTAGAGTCTAGTTTTTACCCTTTGACAAGAATGTTCAGTATTAGATTGATAAAGCATTCATAAAAAATAATGTTCAATAAATGATCTGATTATTAATAAAAGATAAAACATTATAAATTCATAGCCTCTATTTTAAAAAGCTTTGAAATAAAACCATTTTGCACATTCATTTTTAGGTCACCTGAATAACTCAGGTGACCTATTGCTATCCGCTTTCGTCTGTCGTCGTGTGTCGTGCGTTGTGTGTTAACATTTGACATTTTCAGCTTCTTCTCTGAAACCACTGAACCAATTTCAACCAAATTTGGTATACAGCATCTATGGGTGAAGGGAAATAAAAATTGTGAATTTTATGGTCCACGCCCCCCTGGGGCCTGAGGGGTGGGGCCAAAACCACTAAAATTACTGGACATCAAGCAGGTAAACTGTTGGGATGAATATAATCAGCATTGAGTCCTCTACCAAAATTGTGAAATTCATGGACCCAGGGTCAGGGGTTCTGGTGTAAGGGCGGGGCTCTATAAACTTACTAATCTCATAATTATGATGAGCAAGAGTGCCTCTACCTAAATTGTGAATTTTATGTCCCCAGAGTCAGGGGTTCTGATGTTAGTTCGGGGCTCTATTGATTACATAGTGAAAATGCATTTATTCTTTGAAAATCTTCTTCTCTGTCTCTGGGTATTAAATAAACTAATTAATCTCATAATTATGATGAGCAAGAGTGCCTCTTCCAAAATTGTGAATTTTATGGCCCCAGAGTCAGGGGTCTGGTGTTAGGGCGGGGCTCTATTGATTATATAGTGAAAATGTATTTATTCTTTGAAAATCTTCTCTGCTCCTGCATATTAAATAAACTAACTAAGTACATAGTTATGATAAGCAAGAGTGCCTCTTCTAAAATTGTGAATTTTATGGCCCCAGGTTCAGGGGTTGTGGTGTTAGGGCGGGTCTCTATTGATTATATAGTGAAAATACATTAATTCTTACGTAACGTACATTTCAGATATAAAAATCAATTCTCTTCCACAAGCGTACGCAAGATAAGCAATATATTGATACTATTTGAACTTGCATATCATAAGAAATGCATCATACAGGTTTCGTATTCAGAAATATATACCAGGTATCAAAATTATATTACGTATAATTGACCTTAATATATTTTTTTCCTCAGCAGAAACGTTTCTTTTCATTAATTTTGGGATTTAGCCGACCTTCAACCTTTGAAACTTTCCTGTGTGTACACATTCGAGTGTGTGAAAGTATGAGAATACATGAAAATTCGTGCGAGATTCACTTAATTCGAATTTCATGGTAACGTACATTTCAGTCACGTACATTTCGAATGATCACTTTTCATGTAAAAAATAATTTTTTTTAATTGCGTTAAGCAAAACGTCTTTGCCAGTTTACAGGATACAAGGGGTTGCTTATTCAGAGTCGTCTCATATTTTCTACTAAATATATATTCTTAATGGAAGAATATAGGTAACGTACATTTCTTTCTTATCTCTACGATTGAACGTGTCTTTCATTCCGTAACCATATTTATAAAAGTTGCTCAAATTGTTCAATTTGATGTTACATTATCTAAGTAGGAGTAATTAATCCTTTGAAATTTCAAATTTAGCCCATCAATAAATAAAGGAGAACAAAACTATCAGGTGTATAATCTTTGTGTTTGCATGTAATGTGGTTGAAATAGAATTAAGCGACATGGACATTGCACAATAAAAATTGAGAGAATATTCAGAGAAAAAGCAAAGAAAAGTTCTGGATGCACAGATTGAAGTCATTCCGCCCTAATGGTATTAACAAACTGAATGACTTCACCAGAATGAACGTAAACTAGACCCAATTCCTGATGATACTAAACAAGATTATTCTCTCAATTTAGTGTAAACTCTACAGTTAATTTGCGTCACCAACTCTCGAACAACTCTCATAACTATGTATATTGCTTACACCTTTGTTAATTATTTTTCCCGGTAATAAGTCCTTAAATATTTCAAAATTTATAATTGATCATAATTCATATGTTTAAATATCCCTGCTATATTATTTTTCTTCGATTATTCTTTATTAAGTAAAGTTACGCCATTTTGAGAGAATGAAACAATGTACGATTTACTGATTGTCGTAATTAATTAGCATAATTAATTCGTTCAATTATGTAAATCGCACTTCACCCGAGTATACCCGATAGACCGGACGCATTTCATAGCGGTCCGGATTTCTTTCTTTATTAGTGTTCTTAAAAATTTCCAATTCATCATGTAATTAAGTATGTAAATATCTAGTGTTTAGTAGTTTAGTAGTAGTGCTAGTTGTTTTTGTTTCTCTTTTTCCTTTGTTCTTATGACTTTTTAACTTTTTTCTTTGTCCTGAGGAAGGGACAGGGCGTCCCGAAAATTTGACAATTTTTATTGTTCGTGTCGTTGGTCATTTTTAGTGCTTTATATAAATTTCCATCCGTGACCTTGTATCTACTTGGTAGATCCGACATTTAGGATATACAGTGTTGTTGGTTTTTTAGTGCTTTATATATATATATATATATATATATATATATATATATATATATATATATATATATATATATATATATATATATATATATATATATATATATATATATATATATATATATATTTGTGTTTCATATGTATAATTATCATGTTCTCCTGTAAACCTGTACAGTCATGTTTGTATTTGTTTATACTGATGAGCTATAACGCTCAAAGTCAATAAAGAACTTGAACTTGATCTGTGATAATTACAAAAAAATCAACACATAAATTCTATCTAATTGAAACTTTAATCAAAGAATGCTACCGTCTTCAATTATAAACAGGTAGGGCACTTAATTAGAGCTTCACCTTGCATAATCAATTATCTCCTAGACCCTCGCCGGTCTTTACGCATGAAGGAACAAAGACAAATAATTTGTTTTCACACTTCTATGTAACGGTTAATTGGTAGTTGCATTAAAAATACATTGTAGTATTTTTTAAACAATATGTCTTTTCTATAGATTCGAGGCTCTAGAATTATGTTGGTATTGCGGTAAGTCAAACATAACTATAACCATCGTACCGAAATCATTAAAGGGGGGACCTATGTCCGAAAAGTCTTTGTGTGAAATTTTCAAAACTTTGACATTTCTTTCCTGACCACTTGCTCTTAATTTTAAGGTATTAAAAACAATACCTTTATATGCTTATTTTTACACAGGAGCACGTGTAAAAACAGTGTGAAATGCTAAAAATAGATTATTTTCAGACATTATTGTTCTTCTCCAAATATGCGCTAAAAAGAACCAAAAATCTCAAATCACATTCGAAATCAACATGTATTTAATTTATATGACTCGTATCTTTAAAATGAAGGCAAATTCATTGTAATTTATTTCGCATGAAAAATTATAAAGGAGCACAATGTAAGTATCACCCCGTTTTTTTTGTCGTATTTTTTACAATTCCGACATGCATTACAGGTAATATCTTAAAAAGTCTTTGTGTGAAAATGTTGTAATTCATATTTTTTGAAAGAAATGACCCCTCTCTTTATTCTAACAAAGAAAAAAGTATACCTTTATGATAAAATAAACGAGAAATATGACGTTTTCTATAATTTTCGTACTCTTCTGTCATAAATATTGACCTTTCTGCACTAAGAAAAGGTTATTTAGCAGTGACAAACATCTGAATATAAAACTATTTTGCAAAAAACGAGTCTTTTGTTTTGATAAGAAATAATTTAAACAGATAAACTCTTTTCTTCTTCATTCTAATCATTCTGCCTCTCCCCACCTTTTCCCCATCAACAATCAACACCTAATAGAACCTAGGAATGACTTTATACATTAAAATTTACATATACTATAAATCAATACATGTAAGTAAATATAGGTACAAGTACATTTCTTAATTTTTTCTTAGTTTTATCCAGAAAATACATTTAATGGTAATCATAAAATTAAACATATTCCCCTAATTTAAGCCGCTGTCTTTGCTGAATTTTTTCTTATATTTTTTGCATTTTTATATCAGCATATCATGGAGTTATTTCTTCACAACTGAAATTTGTATGAATTATCAACCAAAGGAAGAGAATTCTAACATTAAAAAACTCCATAAATGAAATAAAACTGTTTTAAATGATGAAAATTTTTCTTTTTTTAAACACTGTACGTTATTGATTAATATTATATAAGAGGATTATTTTCGTAGTTTTCATTGGCTGAAAGGACGTCACATGACATTCCTCCTTTTGCGATAGCGACGTGAAAGCGCGTCCGCGGAAAATGATATCGCACGACACGCCGTTCGGTTGCACTGAAGTTACGTAGAACGTGACGTCATAATAAAAGAAACGTGAATTTAACCATTGTGACGTAATGACAGCCAAGTCCGTTGTGTTAGGACTGTGTCGGTGCATTCACTTTGAGTGATTATATAATATAACTATTATGGACTTCAGTGAACGGTCAATATGTGGTTATAAGGACTCATGGCAATTGATATTGACCTCAGACACAGAAAATGATAGCGACCTCGCAGGCTCGGTCGCTATCACTTTCTGTGTCTTCGGTCAATATCAATTGCCATGAGTCCTTATAACCACATATCGACCTACACTGAAGTCCATAATTGTATAATAACAATGTTATGCCTATAATCACAGTTACAAAAGTCAGCGGGAAAAAAAAAAAAACAAACGTCGCTATTGTGACGTCACATAACGCTGCTTTGACGTAGAACGACATAGGTCCCCCTTAATTTATGTAAATAAATTGTTTTAATTTTTCAAGGAGTTCATAAAAGTATTTAGCTATTCTGAAGGTTCTTATTTTTGTAATTCGATAATAATTTTATTCGATCAAGAAAACTGACAAAAATCACGGCAAAGGATGACTGCACTTAATTAACGCCAGTTTTTGGGTCTTTTTCAATCTCTGTTGTCACATTTATTTTTGTTTTCTGCCTTGAAGATTTAAGGAATGTCTCTAATTCTTGGCCATATTATCGAGTATAATCTGGTTTGGGTCAGTTTACGCTTTATAATTCGCGAAGCGGATTATAAAAAAGCGTAAATTGACCCAAACCAGATTATACTCGATAATATGGCCAAGAATTAGAGTCATTCCTTATTTAATTTTAAAATAATTAAACAACTTTTGATGCAAAATTGTGTTGCTTTTTATAAGTTCAAATTTACCGCGCAATAATACAACCGTAGTAACGGAAGTGATTTGAAGCGAGTGGAGATAATAACTGATGCATAGATCTAGCAGCCATGATGTGTGTTTACATGAGGTAAGAACGAGGAATTGTTTAAAGTTGAAGGTACATTCATTAAATCTGGAATTTTCCATGGATTCCGAGGACTGGAAATGAGGGGATTGCATGGATATGATGATAAAGCTGGTCGTCAAGGGGGTGTGTCCCCATACCAAACCAGATGATACAAAATGTTTTGCGTTCCTTTTTGGAAATCAACCAATGAGAGGCGAGAATACAAACAAAATTAAATTATTTATAAATATGCATAAGAGGTCGAGCTAATATTGTATTGAGTGGTCTAAAATAAGAATAGTTACTGTATTTATATTTGGTGCATTCTCTCTTTCTCCCCCCCCCCTCTCTCTCTCTCTCTTGTCGTCATATGTTTGTTACTATTATTTTTTAAGTCTTCAAATAAAGTTTATAACTAATAACAAATAACATCGACCGGTAGAAGTAGCCATTCTCATTGATAATCTACAGCAATGACTGATGTCAACAATTCGAGTGTTCGAATGTAAGTACCGACTAGCTCAGTCGGTAATGCAGAGATTCAATGATATTCAGGTCCGGGATCGAGACCCGCTAACAACAGTACCACTGACTTTATTTCTCTCTTTTCTAAAAAAGAAAGAAAAACATCACAATTACTGAAGTTTTTTAATTTCTTTTATAATTACTTTTCCCCATAAATTAGCGTGCTGAGGATGGTATGGTTTCAATTTTATTTACTGGATCATATTTTGGGTGTTCATGTTAAGCAATCATTATGGTTCAAAACATAATAAATAAATCTCTTTTTTCTTGTAGACTATTAACATGTAGGGACATATAATCCACTCACAAATATACAAATATAGTAAAATAAAACGCTTTTGAGATAAATATAAGAATAATCTTATAGATGTCTAAGAGAAAAAAAAGAATAGCCCGTGGCTCGATGGGAATGGATTGAAACAGATATGGACATTCACTATCGCCCAGCAGAATGCATGTTTTCTTACAAGTCACGTGATGGAATTTTAGTATTCACAGAGTTACCTGGGTCACCCCTACTAATGTTATTGTGATTTAAATTCAAGACAAATACACCCCTACTAATGTTATTGTGATTTAAATTCAAGACACGTGGTTTAGATTGATCTATTCAAAGGTTATAGGGTAGAACCGGTTTTATAAATAAAATTGGCAGTAAACATGATATTGCTATCTAGCCTGTTTCTTTTGAAAACATGTCCTGTAATAAATGTTTCCAGACCTTTCTGAAAGACTTTCATGATTTTCAACAGAAAAGGGTGGCTAAAGGAGGGGGTGTTAAAATAACAACATATCTTATACTTTTCGGCGAAAATTAGAGCTCACTAGTGACCGATTCGCTGGTAAAAATGTGCATTATCATCTTCACTGACAAGCCTTTGTTTGCCTTATATGGCTATTGTTATAAATGCGCACAGAGGATCTTACCACGAGCAAATGACCACGCATTCGTTGAATAAATAGCAATGTTTACGCTAAATACATGTTTACATTTTACTTCGAACGCGTAACTCAGGTCAATATACGGTCACGTTAATGGACTTTAAAATTAAAAAAAAGGTCTTACGAACAAAATACAAAGATAAGAAACTTTGAAAGATGTGTTAAGAAATTTGTTGATAAATGGTAAAAAAATGTTTAATAAAATGCAGTTTGCGTCTAGTTGAGAACACCAGCGCTTCAAGGGTAAGGAAAACGAGCAGCATTTCTTATGCATTTAAATGGACAAAACTTTGTTTACGTTCGTGATCACGTGTTCGGCCAGGGAATTCACCTGGCGATTGTATTCTCCGATAGTACAACAAAGGAATTGATACAGACGAAATCACTTGCAGTATGACTTTCAGAAACCTAGACTTTCCCCGTTTATGTAATAAATGAATTGTTTGTCATTATGAGCATGAAAATAATACTTTTTAAAATGTTTTTCATTTACCATAAGATTCTCCTTTTTTTCAAGCGTAAAATTCCTGTAGTATTCGTAGTAACCCATAATGCAATACTCATTCAGCTGATTGGTCAGTTAAAATCAATCTGGTGCCTCATTTGCTAATCTGACGCCAAAAAATATAGTCCTTGTTCCCATGCAAAATATTTGTCCAAAAAGAAATTTTAATTCATAACAGCTAGCAGAAAATTGTATGATAGAGAATACTTATTTAAGTTTGAATGAATGTTAAAGAGATCGATTGATTGAAGTGCATTTCTATAGACATTATCAGCTTATTCTAGGGTTGTGAAAACTGAAACGCACCATATCTTTTTCTGTTTACTATGCCTCCACGTGCTAGTCACTACCTAGCCACATTTCCGTGAATAATTTACCCTATCTCGCTGAAGTCTCGCTAACTCTCGCCAGAGCCACTGACAGAGCTACTCTGAACTCATCGGGTTTTATAATTTGCAGAACACCGAAAAATAAAAGGTTCCGAACACATTAGTAGGGGTGTGGGTAACCTTCATTATAATATTCAACAGGTAACAACGTGGTCAAAATGGCCTGTTTACAATAGAGAAAGTGAACACACGAAGAAACAGGTTTTTTTTTCTCTTTTTAGCCACGAGCGCATCTTTGTCTATTGATCTCCTTTTAATATGTGGTAATACATGTATATACTGAACAAAAAAAGAAACGCATAATCAGAATAATATGAAATTCTAAGTTTTCAGTTTAAACCTTATATTATTTAAGCGATTTTAGAGTGTGTTGTGATAAAAATCAATGTTTGCATATCCACATCGTCTCAAGCCACGGTCCGGAGTCCGCATATAGCTCTCTCCTACCCGTGGCTGCTTGATCACAATAAGTGTCGTAATCTTGAATATTTACGCCTCTCTATTGTGACGTCATATTCAGTCAGTGGCAAGTTTTGTTTCCATCGCAATCGAAATCAACAACTGACGTCAACAGTACACAAGAAATATTTCCTATACTGCGATTGGATATTGAAAGGTCGCGGTAAAGTTCAGCATCCGACTATGCTTTACTCGCATTGGTCAATATTTTAATGAGCTACGAAGAAATCTCTCCGCGTTCAACCACGGCCAGATGGGAGAGGAGCGTACATTTTGGCCGTGGTTTGCGACGATGGCATATCCACTGCTCTCTTCCACTATCAACATGCAGCCATCAATTGCATTCATAGGACTAACGCAACTGCTTCTGCTATGAGTGCAATTGCTCTATCTCACTCGTGTAGAACAAGTTCTACTACATTTATATTACATGTTGAGAAGTATATATATGAAGTGTTTTGTAAAAGCACTAAATATAAGTTTTTAATAATATTTTTTGGAAAAAAAGGAATTCAGAACAATTTAAGATTGCTGTTTGATATCTTTAAAAATTTAATTTTGGTCAATGTATTTAATTGTAATATGAAACTTTTTAAAAATTGAATAGAACTCCATATTTTTATTTTTTCGTATCATGCATACTTGTACAAAGAACGATAACTCTTCACACTTGGGTAATAACATTCAAAAAGAAAATTTCTTTAACTGGTAGATCTAGATCTAGATATATATCAAGAAAAAAAATAAGAAAACGTACCAAAAAATCACAGAAAAGCATACTGGAGCAATAATCATTATAAAAGCATTCTCACATTTATCATAGTGTTAAATTATTGATTTTTGTCAGAGGATTTCAATAACGTTGATCGATGACGTCACGACTGCACCAAAACAAAAATTAGGCCTAAGAGAATGCGATGACGGCGCTGCTTATACCCAGATACAATAACTGTGTTTGAGAGGGAAATACTTTATAAATTGTGATTTATTAGAGAAAGGAGTACTGATCAGGTGTACTGATTTTAAAGCTGTATGGTTTTCTTTACTGAAGACAGAAGAAGCTGCGTCCAAGGTTATGTAAGTCAGGATTTCCTCTGATATTCTTGACAACATCAAAGAATGCAAATATAAGTAATAAACAACGATTATTTAGTGAACATGGCGTAATGAATAGCAATAGCTCTGCTGGCATATTTTCCATGATGCGCTAGCGCGCATCATGGAATATGCCAGCAGAGCAATTGCTATTCATAACGCCATGTTCACTAAATAACGTTGTTTATTTCTTAAAT
>PRKT01002211.1:15347-30473 GCA_003671525.1 Saccostrea glomerata | reverse complement strand
GAATGACTATGTAGACATTACGTAAAATCAAACTTAGCTTGTTACTGGCCCCTGTGGTTTTAAAGCTTTCAGAACACTTCATCAATCCATGTAATAAAATGATGTTAATATGGCAAGCCCTTTTACTATTTATTCGAGAAATAAAAAAATTCTTTCAACAAGAGATATCTCCCTAGCATAGAGAAATATATCTTTAACTAATAGAGATATCTTTATACCTTAGAGAGATGTCTCTTTAAACAAGAGGCCCATGGGTCTTATAAGTCACCTGAATATCATGTAACAATTAACCAGTAACTGTCCAACAATTGAATTTGGTTCGTGCTTTAAACTAGAGGCCATGAAATTCACAATTTTTAAAGAGGCACCATTGCTTATCATAATTATACACTAAGCATGCTTACTCTAGTTACTTATTACCCAGAGGTTGATCAGAGTAAAGAGAAAATGCACTTCCACTTTGTAACCAGTTGTGCACCCCACCCTACAGAAACCACTGACCCTGGGGCCACATATTTCAAAATTCAAAATTTTGGAAATTTTATCATCAATTTTATTTCATCATAAATAGATGATTAATACTAAAGAGCAGATTTCAAAGCCATGATTTAATTTTAGACTATGTAACCAAACCCCCCCCCCTTTTGATACCCCTGACCAAGGAGGCATGAAATTAACCATTTTCCTAGATGCACCTTTCTTCGTCATAAATAAATAAACCTAGATCATTGGCATAATACCCAGGAGTTATGTATATTCACTATATAAACAAAAGACCAACCACCTTTACACTAAACGGCAAAACCCTTGACCCGCGGGCCATGAAATTCACAAATTTGGAAGAGGCACTCTTGCTCATTATAACTATATACTTAGTTTATTTAATACCCAGGAGCATAGGAGAAGAATTTCAAAGATTTAATGTATTTTCCTCATAATCTATATTTATGCCATATATTATGCCAAATGCTCGTTATGATTACATTACATTAAGTAGTTTATAGAATGTGAATTTTCAAGAAATGTTCAACAAATTTGACTAGAAGTAACATCGGTGTACAAATTTATACGCATCTTTATAACCATTGTTCTTCTTTAAAAAGGCATTATTTTAAAATTCAATTTCTTTACATAAAGTTTGTTTGCAATGCAGTTATATGAAGCATTCCACTTACAATTTATCTTTTCTTTGGATCCCATATTTTGAACATTCGCGATAGGCATTTTTCCGTATGATTCTCGTAGTCGGTCGAATGTTTCTCTGATCATCTTTTCATCTACATCACCGTCAGACATTCCATTCCAAAGAATTCGTATTCTGGCGATATCAGCTTCAAGAGAGACATCTTTGTCGAAAGGTTTACTTTCCCATCCTTTCGTTGGTTTTTCAAAGTGGCACAGATTTGTCAGAAAAATGAAAACAGTGGAATTTGTTAATACTTTAAAGTCTTCAGTTTCTAACCCCTGAACCTCAGCACTGTTGAGGTCATTTATGAAAGATTCTTTGTATAAATATTTTGCTTCCTTCATTATTTTTTGGGTATCGATGTCACATTTCTTTGGTATTTCTTTAAGGAAAAGCACAAGAGAATGTAGTTTATTTATTGCTTCTAGTTTCTTCTTACTTTCAGCTGATGTATTATCTATTAATCAAAAAGAAAACTTTTATTAAGTTATATAACTTCAGAATAAGATATCATTACGTCATTCTGACTTGGTTTTTCATAAGAAATGTTTTGATATACAACATATTTATATAGAACCATTTATTTTCACAAAAAAGTCATTGTCCACGTACGTTTTGGACATCTCTCATAGAAAGAGAATATTACTTAGTCTAGCATAAAATTGCTGTAATCAGAGAAAGGAGGGGAAATGCAACCTATTCATGTATATGGAATACGGTTATTTAGTTTAATTGAGAAAGGGCTTGATATGAATTTAATTATGGTACACTAACATAAAAATAATATAAAACAGAAGCCTCATGGGTCACATCGCTCACCTCAGCACATTGGCTAGGAAAAAGAAGAAATCAGTTTAACATTGAAAAGTTTAAAAAATATATACAAGTAGTTGTGGCCATTGTGGCCCCAGCTTACTCCATGGGTCTTAATTTGAACAAAAGTAGATCAACACTGCCGAGAATGCTTCCATAAAAGAGACATTTTTAGCTCTACTCGTCAGAGACCAGAGAAACTTATGCGATTGGGAGGTGTCTGTCGTTCGTCCGTCAGTAAACACTTTTTCAAAATGCTACTCCTCCTACAGTTTTGGGCTGATTTCAATACATACATATAATTCTATATATCGTTTTTAGCTCACCTGAGCCGAAGGCTCAAGTGAGCTTTTCTGATCACATTTTGTCCGTCGTCCGTCCGTCTGTCCGTCCGTCTGTAAACTTTTCATATTTTCGACTTCTTCTCAAGAACCACTGGGCCAGGAAAGCTGAAACTTATGTGAAAGCATCCTTAGATAGTGTAGATTCTAAAGTTTTAAAATAATAAAGGGAAGGGGGTTGTTGGGCATGATAGGTATAGCAAGAGGGGGAATCAGGTAAAGATCTGCATCACCGTAGTTACTCAGGTGAGCGATGTGGCCCATGGGCCTCTTGTTAATTTCTGTGAACGATGTAATGGTTACTAAAAATTAAATTTCATTGAAATACTTTCAAAATGCTTCTTCTCCTACAGTTTTTGTCTGATTGCTATATAACTTGACACATATAAGGGAGTGCTCCCTTATTTAAACAACCTCGAATACTTTTTACTCAATGATACGTTGTGGCACGTTTAGTTAAAATTGGCCCAACAATTCTTGAGAAGTTGAAAGTCTGAACAGTTTACAGACGGACAGACAGACGGACTTCGAAAAAATCAGACCAGAAAAGCCTACTTAAGCTTTTGGTTTGGGTGAGCTAAAATGATTTCTGCCATACCTTTAAAGGTCCCTTTTCCCTGTGTCGGTGTCGTTGCTTTTATGAAAAAAAATCAAGGAGAATGGAGGATTTATTCATAAGGCCAAAAAAATTAACCCAAAGTTTCTCAGGCCAAAAAAAAAAAAATCAGAATTCAATGCGACAGGCAGGCTTTTTTTTAAAAGCAGGTTTAACACCTTTTTTAAGCCATTTGTTCAATAAAAGGATGATATAAAGTGTTCTCTGAAATTGGTTGTAATATGATCATATGTATTCAACTTTAAAAAATATTACTTCAAACATTTACTTAAAAGTTAATTAATAAAATACTGATATTTTAGAAGAAATGTATTGTTTTTCTAATAAAAAATCTATCTAAGCATTTATGAAAAGGAGAATAACTTGGAAAAGTAGAAAATTGAGTTATTTCCCTTTTCAATATGTCAATAAAAATAGACATGCAATGCGGCCGATTTTAAACTGATGCGGTGGTGCCTGAGAAACTATTGATTAATGTTTTGGCTTAAGTAATATTTGAATGTCTTTTATGTTTTCAGCACAAATAGAAGAGAAATGCACCTTGATTCGGTAAAAATGCAGCATCTGAAATAGCTATGTAAAGCTTTTTATTTCAAACATTCTGCATGTATATTGTGAAGATATAAAAAAAATGCTCATTAATGTCTTTTAAGTTTCCTACTACAAAAACATCTCAAAATTTAATTACTAGTAAGTTATAAGTAATTAAATTTTGACTTGTTTGGACATTCTCTTCTAGAAGGAACGTTGAACAAAACAAACATATAAAATAAGTACATGTACTAATAATTTACTTAAAACTCATTTATTTACTTCATGACTAAAAACCAAAAAATTAACGCACATTAATTTGTCTGAATAGGGTGTCTGGATAGTATATCAAGTGGATTTGTAGAATATCTTTAAAATTAAGGAACCATTTTGTTTACGGTAACCATCTTTTCCTAACCTTCCATGGGCTCCGACTCCTGGGGATTGTCAATGCAGCTCAATCTTCTGAGAAAACCTGTTTCAAATGACAAATGAGAAAAATATTTTAAAAAACTGTTTTTTGTTCTACTTGCGCAAATTAAAAAAATCAGCAATAACGTAAACATAACGTCATACATGAACAATGGGGGCATTAGCTGCAGATCTGTAGCGTTATGGTTTTATATATTTGTCTTTGACCATAACTATGGCACACCAAATTCACAAAAATGAGCTAAACCTAGTTTCACAATTGATAAACTAGGTTTATCGACTGTAAACTATAGTTTGCAAATCGTAAACTATAGTTAACGATCCGTTAAGTATAGTTTTCATCTGTAAAATATATTGAACGGTTGTTAGCTAACGTTAACAATAGATTTTGTTGATAAACATAGATTCACATCTGTAAAGTATAGTTTACGATCGTTAACTATAGTTAAGAGTTGTAAACCATAGTTTACAAATCGTGAAACTGTATTTATCAGATAATCTATGTTTTGCTATCGCAAATGATAGTTTTCGGTGTTAAGTATAGTTTACGGTTGTGAAACATAGATTATCGCGTTAACTATGGTTTATAGATGTAAAATATAGATTAACGTTGTTAACTATAGTTTACAGTCCGTAAACTGTAGTTTACAACCGATAAACCTAATTTTAATCAAGCTAGTTTATCGCTTGTAGAGACGACTATAAAGGTTTGGGAGATTGATAAAATATACAGATTAGTTAAATAATGATTAGAATTAGGGAGTGAAAGGTAGTTAAATGACTGACGATTGTTGTTTATCACAACAATTTTTTTTTTACTCAGTGAAGAAAATTGTCCTCAATTGGAACCTTTTCACTTTTATGCATCATAAGGAAACTTTTTGTTTGCACAATAGTATTGGGTTGGATTATGATTAGAAATTATTGCCAGTGTAAAGACGAATAATGACCCCCGTAGAATAATGACCTCGTTGTCATTTTTCAACGATAAAAATGACCCCCAGGCGTAGAAAAAAAAATTGTAGAAAAAGAGCCTCAGGGGTCATTATTTTATATGTGAGTCCTATAAAAATGACCTCTCTTGAAAAATCACCACTTTTAAAGTGATACAAAAAATTTACAAGTTTAAATTGAGGCAAAGTCTCAAATCAGCCATAAAAAATACATCATTTTTCTGTCAGTACGATGATTTTCCACAATCGGAAAACAATGTTAACACCAAGACCTTTGGGCTCGATAAATCTTTTACTCTTTTAGATTCTTAATCATCGCATTGACCTTAAAATAACATAAATTGTATAATTTAATGAGATTAACATATCATGAATTTATAGCTCAGGTGAGCATTTTGGCCAATAGGTCTCTTTATTTATTAAGGTCTTCCGTTTCCAACGGAAGACCTTCTACTGATTCTGATGATTAAGATTATTAAGGTCTTCCGTTTCCAACGGAAGACCTTCTACTGATTCTGTTGGTAAAGATTATTATTCTTTTTTTTTTTCTTCTACTTCCTAGACGCCAACTTTGAGGCCTCATATCTCACTCATTTATCAACGGATTTTGCTCAAATTGTCAGACATTATAGACATCAATAAACTCTATCAGAGTGCTATCTAACATTTCAAAAATTCACTTCCGCTTTTGAGTTATTCCCCTTTAAACGAAAATTTATAGGCTTTCGTTTCCGGATAAAGGCTCAGAGACCATAAAAGCTGAAGCAGAAATTTTACTGATTTTGGGTAACAGAAGGATTGAAGTTGTGCACATCTATTTTTGTTTTTTGATTTCTGTATTCACAATGGCGCTATATAGGGGTCAAAAATTAGAACGCCTAAAAGAGCGAAAATTTACTCATATTTTCCTTTTTATCTTGAAAACTAAAAATATTTTGTTAAGACATGTAGAACAAAAGTTGTGCATAATTGCAAGGGCTTTCATGTAATACTATTCAAAAGGGGCTGGCCCCTATAATTAGGGCTCTATGGAACTTGAAAGTTTTTGCTTTATAACTTAAAAACGGTAATATTTCGATCTAGATCTTACGAACAAAATTGCTCTTTTACACCTTTTTGATCTGATGAAAATGCTGTTTGTTCGATTATGCCGGGAATATTGCGTAATAACGCGGTAGAAAGCAGGCAAGGTAAACAGGTAGCGTTTTTCGGATTACATTCACCTTGTTTGTTAACAATTTTATAACACGCCTCCCTCGATAGCGCGGGGCAAAGTCGGTCACCGGGAATCAATCGGCGGGTAATCCAGCGACCCACAGTTATACACAAATAAAAACACAGAATGGTTAAATTCATTCTTTTCATATATAAAATTGTACCTTAATACTATTTCTGTCCTATAAAAATATTATTTTCTTCGAGTCTTACGTATTATAGGAAAGAAAGCTAGTCAGTTCTCATCTTGCTATTGAAGGAAAACTCTGTAGTCTTTATGCGCAGAATTGAAGTAAACTTGCCGTAAATAATAAATATTTTACAATGCTGTATCACATCTCTTTTTTTAATTAGGTTTTTAACGTGTTCTTTGGTTCCCATTAAGAGTATTCAATGGCATCATTTTCCTTTTATTAATCAAAATGTTTCCAAGAGAAAGAGTTTTAGAAAAAAGCTTTTCTTCGTTAAAATATGAACACACACAATATGAACGAAAACGATACACGCCCGGATCTCATAAAAAGAACTTTTAAAGAGTCAAATAGTACAGAAATTATTTACTGCGCAGTTCTCACATTCACCTGGAACCCAGATTTTAAGTGTGTTGACCATTGCTGCGTAATCTTACGATTACTCGCATCCAAGAAAATCTTAAGCGACACGCCGCGGCGAACCATTGACCCCGCAGTCATAGGCAAAATAATTGGTGTATTAAAACCATTTTACAATCAGTGGAAAATTATTATTGTCCGATATTTGAGATTAATATGTTGGCTTATCTTTGTTTTAAATTTGATCGTGATACATGTTTATCTAAAACAGCTATCTTGGTTTTGTGTTTGTTTACAATTACGCGACAAACCAATCCTTCCGTCGCTTGTTGACATTTATTTACACAGCGTGGTCGAATGTTAAATCTTATTTTACAAACTTACGGAAAACATTATTTTCTGTAAGTAAATCGAATCTTTCAAAAATATTTTAAAATACTTTAGAACAAAACGTTGGGGTATTTATTTTACATGTACATTAATCAGTCTTTAATTTTTATAATTCGTTAGCTCCATGTGTAGTTTTACTTTTCGTTTTTAGGATTCATAGCGTAAGGACTGGCGATCTGCGCTTACTTTACTTCAACCAATATTGATTTAAATGCACAAGCTTAATTAGCGCTTTTAACTCACAAATAAATCCGTTTTCAACACAAATTTTCCCAAACAAATTTTTTTTGTTCATCACAGATTTTTACCATGGCTATTTCAGTTTTAAATTTTAAAGAAAATCTTCCGAATCATAAGGATCTATTCAGAATTTTACTCATAAATGAAATGGACTAAACATCGATAAGTATCTCCGGCACGTTTAAACTTCATAAGTGACTTCTGTGCTTGCACAATGCCTATTTATATTACACGTTGATTAGTCAAGTTGAAAAAATAATTCAAGATTTTAAAGTAATGAATTTTATTTGTTTTATAATTTATTCAAAACCTGTAAATGATTAGTATAGTGCGCTAACCTTTTAATTTTGTTCTGTGATTTAAAAAATATCAGTAGCAGATTATACAATGTACATGTAAGTAGTACATGAAATAAACCCGCATCGTATGTACAGAATCGAAAATTTAATAACTTATATATAACAATCTACAGCTACTGAATATCACAAACTTATCATGTAATTACACACTTTTATGACCTAATTTAAACTATTAAAATCATAACCGGCACCATAGTTAAACATTACATGTCTTATAATCGGCACTTAGTGCCCTTGAGCAGGAAGGGATCTTTTTTGTGCCAGCACCTAAAGCGACACAGAACCTTGTTTTATACGGTCTCATCGGAAGGACAGGTCCCCACGTCCCACAGTGGGATTTGAACCACGACGTAAGGATCAACTCCTTACTTCGCTACTATAGAACAGACGCTCTAATCATTGCGCTATGCGGGCGACCTTGGGGATATAAAATGAAAACAATGAAGAAAACGGTTAGTAAAAAGTAAGAAGGGGTCGTTTTAAAGCATTATTCTTACGAACTTCAGGGCAAGAATGAGAAACCATATTTACGAAAGCTTCCTGATATAAAAAAGATTACTTTTTTTCAAATCATGACTAGAGTTTTCCCTTGCAAAGTAATTGTGTATTTTGGGGGGTAGTGTGGATGGAATGGGAATTAAACGGTCTGTTTAACTGTCCATATGTCTGTCTGTCCCTTAAAGTTTTTCCCAGAAGGTCAGGCTATAACACAAAGAAACCAGAAGCTTGTACTTGATACAAAGATTTCAGGTGATCCTAGGTTGTGTCATTGTATTTATATATTCAAGGCAATATTACGGCAAATTCAAGGTCACTGGAGAAAGAATTCATGTTTTGTTGCATCATTTATATGTAATCGAGAATATCTATAAGCTCATACTTGATACAGAGATTGCTTGTGACAAAAAGGTTTTTTTTTACGATTATGACTCAGAAAACGGTATTTTTTTCATTCTAACTATATTTGTTTAAGTCCATACTTGATACAAATTGCTTATAGTCCGCCGGTTTTCAAATGACTTAAAATAAGGTCATTTTAGCAAATTTAGGGCCAATGACAGAAAAGTTGTAAAACTCCTGTCAAGGTTATGAATTTCTAAAAGTTGTTTCAGATTGAGGGTTTGTCTTGACAAAGAGCCAAGATTATTCTGTTAAAATCAAGGTCACCGACATAAGAAATCTTTTCTTTTCCATGCTATGAACTAGTAAGTGAAAATCATTGGAGGCTCTTACTTGAAACATAGATTACTTATGATTGGAGGTTGTGTCATGACCCTGATCAAAGGTCTTTCTGGCAAATCAAGGTCACTAACAGAGAAAAAAATGTTTAAGCATAAATTTGTTATTAAGATTCACTGGAGGCTCATGCTGAGAAGAAAGGTTGTTCACATTAGAAAGTGCAGTAACCTTGACCCAAGGTCGGTACTTCCTGTCCACAGCTCCAACGGAAGACCTACTCGTTGCTTTGCAACGAGCTCGGCTCTAGTTTATTCTCTTTTTTGCCTCCTAATAATTTCAAATTCATCCACAGGTCATTATTCTACGGGGGTCATTTTACATCACGCGGGGTAAGCAAATTTTTTAGGGTGATGACACTTTTTCTACGGGTAAAAGGGTCATTTTTCAACGTCGAATAATGACGGGGGTCATTTTCTGCCGTAGAATAATGACCGGGGTCATTTTTCGGTGTGTTTCCTTTTTGCACACATTTGGTAATTAGTATAGAACAATAGGTGTGAAGTGTGTTTTGATAGCAATTATAGTCCGATTTCTGGTTTGGATTTACCTGGATTTACCTGTGAATACCTGATTTAGCTTAATACTGACCCCCGATCATTATTCTATGGGGGTCGTTATTTGTCTTTACACGTGAAATTATGTTGCAAAGCAAATTTTGAATGTTGAAGCAATTCTATATAGAGGAAATTTATTTGACAATAAATGTTAGTACAAAAGATGCATCTTCGAATAGATTGTAAACGGGAAGCCATTTATTACATTCATTATATTATAAATCTGCTCAAATTTTAAATTGAACATGTAGCTATTTTTTAAAAATTTTTAATAATCAATGGTTTCCTATGGTTTCCTACCTGATCAGAATCAGTATTGCATACCTTCCACAAAACAATTCACTTAATTATTAATAAAAATGTACATGTAATATTTCGACAAAAGACTATTAATGAACTAAGGTCTTTATAAGAATCAAGTAGCATAAAGTTAGTACAAGAAACATTAAAATTTCTGCATTACGTCTAATAAGATCTCTGAATCCGCAGCAGTTCTTCCAATAAGCAACCACTATCATGATAGCTAACCCAAGTGCTATTAATATAACTGGTACTGCAGCAGCTGCTATATTAACGTTCTCTCTGCAAAAACCAGGAAATATTTCCTAAAATACTTTTAAAATTTATTAAAAGAAATGAATTATTTTTTGTTTACAGTAACTCAGTTATTACTTTTGATTGTTCAAAACTTAAAGAATGAAAAATATGAAATAAATGATTAGTAATTCATCCAAATACATCTACGGTACAAAGAATGGCAATCTTTAATCATGAACAGGGCATAAAATCGGAACCCCAAAATTTTCAGAGTGGGATCAGGTGAATAGAGGGAGTAGACATCCCTTGTTGACCGATCACACCCGCTTTGAGTCCGATAAATTTAATAGTGCACAGATAATTCCCGGACAAAATATTCATGTAGTTTAAAAATAAAAGGTTAACAAGGGCACAGCTAAGCGGAGCATCCTCTCACGACAGGAACTTCGCTGGTAATGGCAATATCTCATGGCAGATAAATTCTCTAGAGGGACGTTAAACATGTTAAAGATTGATAGTACAATGTATTTGTTTAATGTCCTTCTCAGGAATTTTTTGCTCATATGAAGGCTTGTCGGTGGACAGCTGCATATTTTTTCCTATAATAGGCACGGACGGCCATTGAGCAGTGAGGGATCTTTTTGTGTCAGCATCTATGGGGACATGGGCCCTAGGTTTACACGGTCTCATTCGAAGGACCAGTCTCCACATCCCATAGTGGGATTCGAAGCCGCAAGGTTAGGATCAACTCCCTTACTTTTGACAAAATTATCAGGGGGTGTTGTTGTTGATCCATTTTTTACAAAATGCACAGTGCATAGCGTCTTGGTTAGGGTGGGGGCATAACATGGATACCTTATTTGCCTTAGTAAAGTTTAAAGTAAGATGAAGAAAATAAAATGTTTTTTTTTTTCAGCTCTATTAATTTTTTTTAAAGATAATTATCGTGGGTGGGGTTGTCTATTTTTAACAAAATTCAAACTGCATAGCATATAATTGGAGAGGGGGAGGCATAAGATACATATGTAATTAGGCAGTTTCCTTTATACCTAGCAGAAACATATCATGTATGCTACATGTACAAGTTTCAGTAATTTTACCTAAGTATATCTGAAAGTTTTAGGCAATATGAATTTTTTTCGTAATGAAAAATAACATATATATTATTGTATTGTATTGTATTTACAACTTTCAGGAATAACGTGCACCCAAATTCCCAGACATCTGTTGGAATTTAGTAATAAATTTGAAACTGTGACGTTCATCAAATTACGAGGGGTGATCAAAAACTTCGCAAACTATCTCTATATCTACAAAACCACAATTCAGATTAGATTGAAATTCGGTACACACATAGCCATACACAGGGTCTATAAATAACATATGCTGAATAAAGTTTTTCTCTTTGTTTGTGACGTCACAATTTGAAAATGACGTCACTATATATGTAGGTCACTTGTGACGAAAAATGGTTGTCTCAGTCGAACTCGTTCTACAAACGACTGTACAATTTATTGTATATCTTAGATATCCCTCTGCAGTATCATATAATAATTTGTACACAGTTTACTAAGATAAATGAGTTCCTATAAATTCAATTAATGATTTGATTGATCGTTTTAGTGAAGGAAGGCAATTTTGAAAAGATATGTGTTTTTAATTAAGCAATTTGCTATCAAAGACCTCCAATTTTCACTTTGAAAAATAGTTGAATATTTGAACAATAATATAATTATTAAATACCTAAGATATCGTTTACTTTTGATTTTAAACATATTAGATATGATAAAAAGAAGGCTACTGTTGTCTATCCACCTTGAATAAAAATCTCTCCCGAGACACAAGATCTGTGTTTTAAAGGTCGCATAAGCTCTTCTGGTCTCAGACCAGTAGAGCTAAAAATGATGTATCAATGTCGATACATCTGAATATCGAGCTGCAGGCAAGTGTCTCTTCTCAAATAGAAGTATTTGACCAAATTCTGCTTCAAAGGAATACCCCCCCCCCCCCAAAAAAAAATTAAAATCAGCTGAAAAAAGGAGTAACTTGGAATTCCAATAATTTGCAATTGCTGGAAGATCTTATTCTGAAGAATACACAAAATGTGTTAATAAGGCACTCCAGCATCATTTAAACATCAACTTATTACTTTTGTGTTGAATCAGAATGATTAATTACAAGATAGATATAGAAGCAGTTGTCTAGGATATCAAAAAGGCTAGTTTTTTAATGGTTGATTATAGCATAGAAAGGTAGTACGTTAAATGTTTATGACTTTAGACAAATTTGAGAAAAGACGGGGTATCATGAACATGAACATGTAGAAGATTTCGTGACCATTTTAAAGTCAAAATGATAAAATTGAGATCGCAGTTACCATAAAATATCTCTGTAAAATAAAGGAATTAGAAAAACTTACGATTGGGATTGGTCTATGTCAAAAGTTGTTCTCTCAGGATTTCTTGAATCTCTGTAAAAAATTCAATATCATGCACTCAATAAACAAACAAAATGATTTTAATATACATGTACATATATTTTTTACAATATTCGTAAGTTTACCTTTGGTCTTTAAATAAATTTTGAAAGCATACGGGATCTAAAAGGAAAAACAAAAATAAATTATCAGACATTAATTAAGACGTGCTTGATTGCATGATTGAAAGTTTTCGAAATATAAACTGATATCTATAGGATTGCCGCAATCAACTAATCTTGATATAACTACTACACCAGTATATAATTAAATCCTTACATTTATAGACTTCGTCAGAAATATATGATGAATTCGGGCATTTCTTGCTGTAACTGCAGTTTTTCCAGCTAAGTTTTTCAGCGGAAGTGATGTACGGACAATAACCTGCATCAAATTATGCACCGATCAACAGAAATATCACAGCGAAGACTGAAAAACCTCATTAAGACAAAATCGTATATAACATTGATTTAATAATGTGCTGAAATTTCAGAATTTGTTCCCTATTCTTTGTAATTATATACTAGTAATTTATAAAATATGCTCAAACTAATATTATATTGTAAATTTTGCATTTACTCCTCCCCTAGAAAATTCAAAACCTTTTTAGTCAAGAAATCTGTTTTATAATGTATATTTATAATTTATATTTTATAATGATACTTAATAAAACAGATTTCTTGATTAAAACGCGTTGAATTTACTAGGGGGGGGGGAGGTAAATGCAAAATTTACAACATGATAGTTATCATGTTGTACATTTTGCATTTACCTCCCCCTAGTAAATTCAAAATTTACAACATGATACTAAACTATCATTGACAATTCTTACAGATCTTCCTATTATCATGTTGTAAAGAGAGTGTTGCAGTTCTTTTGTTATTTTTCCTAAATGTGTAGCAGATTAAAAGAAGACTTCCAATTTGCTATTAAATGATGTGAAAATTAGTCTTACGGCAAAATATATAAGAGTTTCCGTTTTTTGAAAAGGGAATCCCCATTGTTCTCAAAAAGTGCCTGCTTGAAACCAATTAATTTTGATCTATATACAAAGAGGCATGAATTTTCTTCAAAACTGCCATTTCCGATTTTTGTTTCAAATTATAAAGAGACACATTTTTGAAAAACGCAAAAATTAAATAAAAATTATCCTCCAAACGAAATGCAAATGTGTACTTTAAATAACACTTTAAATCATAGTGTCCGAAATGGTCTAGAGGATATGCTGGTGGGCTTCCAACTAGTACTTTGACCAGAGAATGGGTTCGCATCCTGTATGGATCATTTTTGCATATTTTTTTCCATATGTAATGGTAGTGCAATGATATTATATATATTTTGAAAGAGAGGTGGGGGATATCAAGAAGTTAATTAATAACTTATCTATATATAAGAAATGCAGGATTATATTGTTTTCCTTTATATGCTGTGGCTAAAAACTAATGCTTTTTTTTTTAGTTTGTCTTGGAAAATAAAGTTACTGTATTGTTTAAATAATATATTTTTTACATACTGTAGTTTTTGCAATTTTGGTCTCTTCGAAGCCAAGATTTGATTTGAAACAAATAAAATGTCTTGGATATAGCACCAACAATGTGATTATGGGACGCAGTTTTATTTCATGAAAAGTATTTTCGCACGATGTGTACAGTATATCTTTCAAAACGCTGCTTTAACCTTTGTGTTTTTTGTTGTTCCAACCTCTTTTGTGCAAAATGACGAGTGTTTTGCTGTATCAAGCAGGAAATACCCGCCGTAAACATAGTCCTCTACGTAGCTGTATCTATATTTAGACATAAAGAGGGTATTTAAATGTCCTTCTCGATATATTGGGAATAATCGCGAGTTTCTGCAACACCCTCTTTTGAATTTACTAGGGGGAGGTAATTGCAAAAATTACAACATGAAAACTGCTATTTCAGTCAAATTAAAACCAATATTAATGCATGTTCATTGTGTCATAATGAATCTACGTTACATTTAACATTAATTTGTTACATTTTTAAGCGGCTAACCGCTTTATGGCATGTGTCCGATTTTTATCGACACCGGAAACTTCCATAAGGCGCTACCTATCGACAACGGAAACTTCAACAAAGCCTCTACCTAGTACCTATGATTTGTTTCTAACATATCTAACATATGTTAAATAAAATCAAGACTATCAAAACAACATAATCTTTCGGTTTTTTAAATTTTTTTCTGATTTTGTTTGTCAATGAATTTGTCAATGAAATAAATTTATAATTGTTGTATTAAAAAAAGTTTATGTATAGGAGCATTTGGTGTCGAGATTAAATTTCCGTGACATCAGCTGATGGCGATCGGGCCCTGTGACGAAAGTCATCATGAAGTTTAGCTGATAACATTATCAACGCGTTAGATTTAAACTTTAGGAAGTAATGTATAGCGAGAAATATCATATTTGAACCCAGTGCTACACGAAAACCAGTAGGCATTTCCGATTTATGTGTTAAATTGAAGCCTGAATCGAACAGGTGGTCAAAATGGCGTTGGACACCTTGTGTATTTATATATAGAGGGGGTAGAATGTTTCGATATTTGGCTAATTTAGAGACTTACTGATAAAAATTCAGGTGCCTGTGATTAATTATAAGGCACCCCTCATGAACAATAAATATTTGACCGAATTATGCTACTGGGCACAGGGAGGACGAGTTAATTACTGGCTA
>PRKT01002211.1:0-14253 GCA_003671525.1 Saccostrea glomerata | reverse complement strand
TATCTAACATTTCAAAAATTCACTTCCGCTTTTGAGTTATTCCCCTTTAAACGAAAATTTATAGGCTTTCGTTTCCGGATAAAGGCTCAGAGACCACAAAAGCTGGAGCAGAATTTTTACTGATTTTAGGTAACAGAAGGATTGAAGTTGTGCACATCGGTTTTTGTTTTTCGATTTCTGTATTCACAATGTCGCTTTATAGGGGTCAAAAATTAGAACGCCTAAAAGAGCGAAAATTTACCCATATTTTCCTTTTTATCTTGAAAACTAAAAATATTTTGTCAAGACATAATGAACAAAAGTTGTGCATAATTGCAAGGGCTTTCATATAATAATATTCAAAAGGGGCTAGCCCCTATAATTAGGGATCAAGGGACCTTGAAAGTTTTTGCTTTATAACTCAAAAACGGTAAATATTTCGAAATTACTATCGATTATAAAGTTGTGCTTTAACATCTTACTGATCTCATGAAATTGTTATTGTGTTCGAGTCTTGTTTTAAATGAGCTGGTGCATGGCCTGTATATGCAAAGGTAATTCTTTTCACTCAGCACGTAAACGAGAGCTCCTCACGCGTGTAACCAAAGCAAGCTTACTATGAATAATAAACATGGCTACATTGGATGCTTATATTCTTTAGAATAAAGTTCCCGAAGTGTTTGTGCTTTTTCTAACAAGTTATCATGTTTATTCACTGACAACTTTCTTTTTCATTTTTTTAAAAAAATCGTACAATTATATAACGCGCTTCCCTCGATAGCGGCTTGGCAAAGTCTGTCACCGGGAATCAATCGGCGTGTGATCCAGCGACCTACAGTCGGTGCTACAGTCATACACAAAAAATAAACCACCACAGAATGGTTAAATAAATTCCTGATAAAATTGTTCCTCTTTATACTATCTCTGTCCCATGAAAATATTATTTTGTTCGTCTTACGCATGGCACGTAGGAAAGAAAGCTAGATCTGTATTCACCGTAAACAATGCCCCGTTCTCATTTTGATATTGAAGAACTCTTTATGCGTATAATTGAAATAAACTTGCCGTATGTAATAAATATTTTACCACGCTGTATCATATCTCTTTTTTAAATTAGGTTTTAAACGTGCTCTTTCTTTCCCGTTCAGAGTATTAGATGGTATCATTTTCCTTTTATTTTATTAACAAAGATCTTTCCAAGAGAAAGAGTTATAGAAAAAAAGTACGAGTATCTTTTATTCGTTTGAATATAAACACAAACAATTTGAACGGAAACAATATACGCCCGGGTTTCATAAAAAACTTTTAAGAGTCAAATAATACACAATTATTTACCGCGCGATTCTCATATTCACCTGGAACCCAGATTCTAAACTGTGTGTTTACCATTACGTAATCTATCTTTCGATTACACGCGGCCGAGAAATTCTAAAGCGACACACCGCGGTGAACCATTGACCCGCAGTCATGGGCAAAATAATTGGTACATGTGCAAACCATTCTACAACAGTAAGAAAAAAATTATTTTCTCTAAGTAAATTAAATCTTTCAAAAATATCTTTAAATGTTTTAGGTTTAACTTTAGTACAAAACGCTGGGGCATTTATTTTACATGTACTTTAATCAGTCTTCAATTCTTAAATATTCGTTAGGTCCATGTGTAATTTGACGATTCATAGCATAAGGACTGGCGATCTGCAGTTACTTTACTTCAACCAATATTTATAAAAATGCACAAGCTTTGCTCTTTTCACACACAAATAAATCCGTTTTCAACACAAGTTTTCCGAAACACATTTTTTTTCATCACAGATATTAACCATGGCTATACCAATTTTAAATGTTAAAAGAGAATCTTCCGAATTGTAAGGATAGAATTATACTCAATGAAATGGACTAAACATCGATAAGTAACACCGGCACGTGTAAACTTCATAAGTGACTTCTGTGCTGCACACTGTCTATTAATTTATATTACAGGTTTTATAGTAAAGTTCAAGAAATAATGATTTTAAAGCAATGAACTTAATTTGTTTTATAATTTATTCAAAACCCGTATAAATGATTAGTATAGTGTGCTAACATTGTAATTTTGTTCCGTGATTAAATATCAGTAGCAGGTTATACAATGTACATTCAAGTAGTAATAAACCCGCATATGTCTAGAATCGAAAATTTAAGAACTTATATACCTGGGTAACAATCTTATCTGAATATTACAGACTTATAATGTAATTACACGCTTTTACAACCTAAATTAAACTGTTAAAATCATAACTGCCACCAAAGTCAAACCATTTGTATCGTTTACCGTATATAACTCAGTATTTTCTTTAAAATGATGAACGTATATCTAGCGCATATTATTTTCCTTGGTTTAAAAAATACGCGTACGAGAGAAAGCGAGTGAGAGGCATTTTATTCAAGTACATTCAAGTTTTTACCAGCGAGTCCCTGTATCAAGTATTGTCTAATTTTTATTTTATTAAACATAATCTTTCTTTCCTATTTAAATTTAATTTATTTGATGATTTTATTCAACTTCAAGCACAATATCATTATGTAGTACTAAAATGAAGTCCATGCACGGATGCAATTGTACATCGGGAATTTTCTTTAATCCTTTATCCATGCGTTCCTCCTTCTAGGAAAATAATTATTAATGAATTGATTGAATAACGTGTATAAAACCATGTGGTTTCGGTTTGTCAACGTGTTTTAGATCATGATCAGCAAATCACAACTCCTCGGGTCTTCCTGTCTAACAGAATAACCTCGAATGTATTACGTATACATCATGACATCCCCATGCTCCTCACCCCCTTTACCCAAACTTTGAAATAAATGAGGAAAGATATTTTATTTGTGGACTTTTGAGTTTAATTTTATTGAAAGTAAAGCTATTACCTAAAATACATATTATGGAAGGGACTTTCAACCCCGTCTATCTTTCATAAACAGAAACTCCATGTTGTTTGAATATTTAAAATACCTCAATGTTGTTTTTCTGACCTGTGACAAAAGTGAACGAGATAATGCAAATTTCAAACATCTTAATCGGCCAATGACAAAAAAGTTGTAAAATTCCTGTCAGGATTATGAACTTCTAATCACTAAAAGGTGTTTGTCTTGACACAGAGCCAAGGTTATTCTGTTAAGATCAAGGTCACTGACAGAAGAAATATTTTGTTTACTACGCTATTAATTAGTAAATGAAAATCATTGGAGGCTCTAACTTGAAACATAGATTGCTTATGATTGGAGGATTTGTCATGACTCTGATCAAATGTCTTTCTGGCAAATCAAGGTCACTGACAAAGAAAAAAATGTTTAAGCATAACTTTGTAATTAAGATTTACTGGAGGCTCATGCTGGGAAGAAAGGTTGTTGACATAAGAAAGTGCAGTGACCTTGACCCAAGGTCTGTACTTCCTGTCCACAGCTCCAACGGAAGACCTGCAACGAGCTCGGCTCTAGTTCCTATCATTCTTTTTTTTTTCCTAGACGCCAACTTTGAGGCCTCGTAACTCGCTCATTTCTTGACGGATTTCGCTCAAATTTTTAGAGCTTATAGACGTTAATAATCTCTATCAGAATGCTTTCTAAAATTTCAAAAAGTCACTTCCGGTTTTGAGTTATTTCCCTTTAAACAAAAATATATAGGCTTTAGTTTCCAGACAAAGGCTCAGAGACGGCTAAAGCTGGAGCAGAAATTCTACTGATTTTAGATAATAAAAGGATTGAAGTTGTGCACATCGGTTTTCATTTTTCGATTTCTGCGCTTAAAACGGTGCTAGATAGGGGTCAAAAATGAGAGTGCCTAAAAGCGCAAAATTTTACCATACATGCCAACTTTCCCGATTTAGGCGGGATTCTCCCGATTTTACCCTTTCATCCCGCCTTCCCGATCGGGAGAGAAAAATTGCCCCAATTTCCCGATTTTAAAAAATTCAGATTTTCAGTTTCCCTACCGCCGAATTTTGTCAATTGGGATAAAAAAAATCAGAGTTGTTTATTCAATGCACACAGATAAGTCTCATTGTTTATTTAGCAAGCAGAGTTAATTAGCCACAGGAAATCACTTCTCGCTTCAACGCACACGCTGCTGTCCAGGTACAGGTAGCTTATAGCCTGGAGCAGTTAGGGATTAATTTTTTTAGTTTGAAGGGGTATGCGAAGTGAAACAAATAGATTTAGGGCTTAATTATTAGTAATTGTATTAAAAACAAAAATTAAAGTCAATAAAATGATAATCAAACAATAAAATTGGAATCCAAGAAGATCGGTTATTTGAAAACGAAAGTAGAAAATTTCAAAGCATATATAGCTGCTGATTTTGACTTCTAATAATAAAAACATTGTATAGTTCGTCAATTAAAAAAAGATTGAAAATAGTTTAGATTAAATAATACTCTCATGTTAAAGTAATACTCTCATGTTAAGTACACTAAATCCCCCCCCCGTTCTCCCATAGATCATACTCATATTGTACATTGTATTTCTTTGTTAAATATATGTCAAGGAAATACCAGAGACCCATATGGCATTGCCAAGACTGCAAAAGTTCATCATGTTCATGATGTAGTCTTTTACAATTTTAATATTTCTTTGGGATGGGTGGGAGTGGGGCTTGTGTTAAAAAATTCATGATTTAATTTAAGGCCTATTTCTCCAAATTGTTTTGTGTGCGAGATAAAAATAATCATGCACTGTCTATATACTTACTTATAGGAAATAAAGTGACACTTGATTTTAAGGGTACATACCAGAAACAAAATGTAAATTGATAGAACAGAGTGACAATTATTAAGCAAAGATATTTAAATTTGGAAAAAATAGAACTTTAATTTGTATTGAATTATTTGTGCTGTATTAATAAGTGCTATCAATAATATAATTTTTAAAAAAAGTATTTCATAATCATTTATTTTCACGACAAAATGTCGCGAATTTAAAGCTTTGAAAATTGTCGTCATGCGCAAAATCCCCCATGGGAATTTTCAAAAGTTGGCATGTATGTTTTACATATATTTCCTTGTGTATCTTTTAAACTAAAAATATTTTGTTAAGACATGTTGAACAAAAAATGTGCATAATTTGAAGATCTATCATTTGACATCAATAAAAAGGGGCTGGCCCCTCAAATTAGGGGTCAAGGGCACTTGAAAGTTTTTACTTTATTTTACTTTATAACTCAAAAACGGTAAATATTTCAATATGGTTATCGATTTGAAATGGGTTCTTTAACATCTTATTGAACTCATGAAAACGTTTTTTTGGTTCGGGCCATGTGTTATTAAATGAGCAGAAAACTTTATAGTCCATGTACAGGTAAGTGATTTTGTTCGGCAAGTGTAGAAGAATTCTTTATGCGTGTAACATGTCTAACTGAAATAACTGGATAGAAACAATATACATAACTAAATTGAATGTTAAACTTTGTTGAAATAAGGTTCTGAACGCATTCTCGAGGTGGATTAATGCCTTGCAGAATTTCCAGAGACAACTTTCTCCTTTTATTTATTTTTTTAAAAGACGGGAGTAAGGGAAAAAAATCATATTTAATTTCCTTCGTTTATCATGTTTATTATTCAATGTATAGCATGCTATTAATATTTTAATAGAGCTTTCAAGCTTAGAATAATTCACTGTCTTTTAATACATCCATCGTAAATTCTTCTCGGACCTTGGCTGCTCTGTGTACTGTTTACAGTTATGTAACACCTTCATCGATCGCGCATTGACCCGTATATACGTTCAGGGAGTTCGATACACAGTGACTGTCTGTGTTGTGTGTAAACCATTTGCGCATGTAATTTTTGACTGATCTCCGTTTAATGTTGAAACAAACAAAATTGTAAGTCAATAGAAAAACATTAAATAGCATTAAATAACTCAGTCTTAAGCTGCACACATTTTACATACAAAATTTACATGTATACAACCATTTCTCCGATCAAAGGACAACCTAGCTGAAGAAAATAGCACGGCAGTTTTTATTTTGTATACTAGACCACTTATAGCTTTGGTATTATAGAAATTTTACACGCTATCATGTTTCCTCTGCAACATTTATTTAATTACTGTTGAAAATCAAAGAAAATATTTTTTGCGTGAATCGTAAAATATTTCTACAGACATGCATGAAGGTTTTGTTGAAAACAAATATATTCATTGTAAATGTGCATTCTATTCTATATGACGAATGGCTAGTGCATGCTACGATTTCACCCTCTTCTCCGCTGCTCAGGTGAGATTACAAAGTGTATGGGCGAGTTCATCAACCACACTGAAAAGGTGACACAGGATGGGCTATCCCATTAACATTTTTCACAATGATCTGCGAATTTGACAGAAATTTTAATTGCGCGTACATAAATATTACATTCTTCCCTTTTGGTCTCAGCCGGAATGTAAATCCTGTGACTGTCCGATAACAGTGAATCATATTTTATTAGAATGTTCTGATTTTACACCTTTTTGGTAATACAAAAACCATACATGAACTTTTTACAAATATTAATGTACATGCAATTTTGGAATATTTACATGAAACTGATTTTTACTATAAAATATAGAAATGATTAGAGCACTTTTATGAGGTATATTTAGTTTACAAATTTATAACAGCTTACATATTTTTAAATTTTAAGTCCGTCGGATGGGACATTAAATGGTGCCCCGTGTCAGGGATAACAACCCCCTCGGCACGTAAAAGATCGTTTCTCTGGAGTTCGAAAAAGAGTAGGCTCATTTGGGGCCGCCAGAGAAACCAAAAACTTTCAAGAAACCGGTCAAAAAATAAACTTATCCGCCGAAGTGTGGCTGAGATATTGCCGACTCGGCTTTAAACAATATTAAATCAATCAATCAATCAATCTTCCCTTTTGATGTGAATTATTACAGTTTCGATATTTAAAAAGTCGGGGTTCTCACGCCTGCAACTTTGTTATAATACATATAGCATGGATGATTTCCATCTCCATTTTTAAGTCATTGCGATTGGTACATGTATACGGGCCTAAATCAAGCTATAATTAATCTAATTTGTGTGTACCGGTTTCAGAGTTTGCGATGTTCTTTAAATTACATGTAGCGAATATATTTAAAACATGATAAATGTACGAAGTAAATTGTAAGTGGGAGAGACATTTTAAAAAATCGAAATTTACATAATTTACAATTGTTTTGTACGGAATGATATGCTTAGATGTATGTATTTCTTTTATTTCGTCAAATAAAAAGAATATCATGTTGATATGATTTTAAAGGCACATGATCATTGTAAGAATATGCAGCTTAATTTACTTGGAAGAGCTCTTGAAATAATTATATAATACATCCCAAGCTTTTCAGAATTTCCGACAATTAATAAAATCATTTCTAATATTCATAATTTTCTTTCTGGATTTTTACGCTATATTTCTAGCAAGTTACAAACAAGATGAAATCATAATTTTTATAGAATATATTTGGTGAAAGGCTAGCTGCAGATGTGTAGCTCGCTAGTTGAAAAAAAATTGGGATGGATCACCAGAGAGCTACAGTGCCACCCATATTAAAAGTATATATTAATTGCGTACAAAAAATTGCATTTGGTTCTGGAATAATTTCTCAGAATTCTTACCTCAACTGCACAAAAGATGGATTTCAAAATGTTCCAGATACCTCTATCAAGTACCAAGTACTTGACATTTGCAAGAAGCTTGTTGGGCCGAATTATTTTTCCACCCAAAATGGAAGAATAATTAGTTGATATTTTCGATATCTCAAATTCAGCTCAGGATGACTATTAAAAAAAGTTTGTAAGGAATGTTTTGCTGTAGTAAAATTGAAGGAATGTGCTAGAGACACACGGTAAGTAATATTTTTATATTGCTGCACTTGAAAAACACCGATATTGAAATATATAGCCTCAGCGCATATTTTTTGTGCAAAATTAATATATTCACTTTTTAATGGGTGGTACAGTAGCTCTCTTACCTGGCAATATAGCTAAATTTATGTGAAAGTGAAAGGCTGGACATTTAATTTTATACATGTAAGATGCATGTGGTGCTGACCGCCTTTGAGCATACGCAGAATACCCAGAAAATGAACAATATTTCAGCCCAAAAGACAGTTTAAACAATAAAAATCGCTAGCAGCGCAAAGATTAGAATTAAAAAAAATTAAGGTGGAATCAGGCGAATTTAATCCTTTTACAACACCACCTACATGTACCTCATAACTATATACAGTTGTGTATATGCTCTCATTAAGGACAGGTCTCCGCGTCTTGAATCCCAACGTACATATAATGCATATGTACTTGAAAAACTGTCATATCTTTTGAACGAGAAGAAAAAGGGCTTTTATTTTACCCCTTTTTATTACCTGAGACAACACTTTTCTAAATACACTGACTTTTGACGTGACCTTGAGGCTTGGCTTACTTTTCACAATTTTAGCTTTGATTATAACTTTTGAATGAGAAGAGATATGACTTTCATATTACACAAAAATTACATGACTGTATGTACTAGTTTATAATGAACTTTGACCTTGACGTTTGATTCGTTTTTCCATTTAAACATAACATAATAATTTGACCATAACTTATGATAGAGAAAAGGTAGCTCTCTCATACCTGTTTTACACATGTTAGCTGTGACAAGGGCTATTGAAAAAAAAGAGTATAGCTTAAATCATGTAGAGTGTGTCATGACCTTGAATCAAGGTCATTTAGGATAAGATGTTCTGGCTGGATGCATTGTTTGAAAGAACATGTGTGAATTTGTCAATACACAGTAGCACACAAATGGGATATGCTCTGACATCACTACCATGTGTCATGGTGTGACGCAAGGTCATTTTGTCAAGGTCAAGGTCGCAAAAATAACTTTACTATCCACTTTTTAAGTAGTAGAACATATAAGATGATATCTGCCCTTAAAATATTGCTTTAACATTAGAACGTGACATGACCTTGACTCAAGGTCACTTCTCCCTGTCCGCAGCTCCGACGGAAGACCTACTCGTTGCTTTGCAACGAGCTCGGCTCTAGTTTTCTTCTCCTTTTTTTCTCAATTGAAATTATTTAAAAGATGATAAAAGCTTTGTTTCCAGGGATAAATTCTGTATTCAGTCTAATTATTACAAACGATTTTAAACGATCACATTTTTATTTAAAAAAAAAATAATGGGAGCCTGAAAATACTAAAACTAATTTTAAAAAATTGGAGAAAAAAATTTAATCGGCATTCGATCCTTTTCTAAAAATCAGCCGATATAAAATATGCACAGAAAAAAGAGGCATGAAAAATCTTGACGATAAGCACAAATTGAAAATTATATCTAATGAATGATTATTTTTGAAAGTTTGCTAAATTCCTATGCAAGGTATAAGTTGTAAAAATACTTTTTAAATTTGAATTTGTCCAATTTGTTAATTATCATTTTGAGCCTTTGAGAAGAAATAAAAATTAAAATACAGATGCTTACAGACATATTGATAGAAATTCGCATACTTGTTTTTAATAAAAAAAACAAAAAAACAACAACAATGTATTGCTTATGCGACATATTGAAGAAAGTGACAATGATACCTAGGTAATTCTTGCAATGGACAATTAAATTGTTTGTTATACACTGACTTTTAGTGAACCTTTGAATTTTTAAAATACTAGTATTGATGGATTAAACAACAACTTTCCTTTTCACACGTTTTTTTTTTTAACAATATTTCATGAAAAATATTTGCCAAATACTCAGTATATGTTCGTTTATACATATCGTGCAAGACTCTGTTTTAAATAATTGTCATATACCATTTACTTATTCGAACATTTAATTGTATGAAAAGTCAATAATATACATTTCTTAAAACTTTATTATCTTGTTTACTTGTCTTTCTTCCTGTGAGAAGCATCCCCAATGACAGGTCACACCTACTGACCCGCAGTGAGCCTACGAAACTGAAGCTCTCTGAAATTAATTAATTCTCTGCTCGTCCATCCGTTTTTCTCAGACTAGCCAGCTAAGATCTATGTACAGCACTCCAAATCAATTAATCTAAAGAATTTGAATTATCATTTTATTTTATTTTTGAGTTGTTTGCTATAGTAGCCTTTACATTACCTAATTTCAGAATCAATAGAGCATGAAAGCCAATTAAATTTGCAACGTCAACATAATTTTTTTTTTCGTTTTGAGCACTTTTGGACGCCACCAATGGAGACAATTAGGGAGAAATTTTTGAAATTGAACTTCCTGTCTGTCAAACTGAAAATCTCAGGTTGATATTTTGAAACAAACATTTGTGACATCAGTCTGGGATGTTATTGGTTATACCATTTAATTAAGTACTACAAAATTCAGCGTGTCTGCTTCTTCGCTGATGACACTGGAAAAAGATATGCATGCCTACTTTAATATAATCATTCAATGTATTTTTTGTTATTGTACACAGTACATATTCGATGTAAGCATGCTAACCGCTTTTCAGTACTTTCAGTACTTTGATCAGTTAAGTATTTGGAGGAAACGGTATATAACATATAAACGTGCTTTGCTACAAGATTCGAGTAAAAGTTGATTCGTGTATAAAAATTGAATATATATATATATATATATATATATATATATATATATATATATATATATATATATATATATATATATATATATATATATATATATATATATATATATATATATATATATATATATATATATATATATATATATATATATATATATATATATATATATATGTGTGTGTAGTTGTCATTCGGAGAAAGTATAGTACCCCGGTATGTTACGTCTTAGACATTTATCAGTGTAAATTATTGCAGATCTAAGGTAAGAGCGTACCTCCTGCAAGAGACGTTCTTTCAATGCACACTTCTCTCTGTACACCATTATTATCTGGCAAACAGTGGTACGTAAAGTTACAGTTCTTCATTGCCGCTGCTCTGTCTTCCCAATCTCTCTTTGTTTTAGGACACGTCGAGACTTTTCCCGCCATAGTGTCTAAAACAAAGATAGAAACTTTGCAATATATAATAAGCATTCAAACATTTTAATCGGACATTGAGTATATTCTAATGAACTTTAAATAAGACATCACAAAATCTACCCCAACTATTTCATATTTGGACATTTTAGTGAATATGGATCTTACATCGACAACTAACAACTAAACATTGCTGAATTTTTATACATGTACAAAAGTTATGTGATTCAGATTGTTTACATCATTTATTAATACCTATATTCATTATAATAAACTGAATTGTCAAGCCATCAAAGACGTATAAAAGTGCCATCAAAGGCACTGAATGTATTTAAAGAGTTCTACTTCTTACAAAAGTCTAGGACAAAACGCTTATATATTTATAAGATTTACAGTGATCTTGCAGTGCTTTTAAAAACTTCAACCCTTATTGAAGCCTTGTTCTTTTCTCGAGTACCAAGATCTGAATACGAAAAAAAACCCTTTTATTTAAAACTTTTTGAGGATGCATGCAAAACAATATGGCTTGTTAAGATATCATGTCTGTAACTTCAAAAAGCATAATGAGGGGACTTTTTTTCATATATATTCCCATACAATGTTAACTTTGATCACCTAATGCGGCTCCACCTTACCAATGGATTTTCACAACCAATGATTTTAAACCCAGAAATATTTCAGCACATCGTAAGGACATTCTTTTAAAGTTCATGTAGTCCAATTTTATTAATTCTGTCAGAGAGTCCTCATCATTTTCTATAACAAAGAGCTGCACAGGTGATCTTTGTACCGGTTAATAGACTGGATGTGATACAATCAGCAGCGTACAAAGAAAAGCAAATTAGCTTAGAGTCTAACATTTAAAGAATGTTATATAGGGGCCTATTTTAAAACAAATTTTGCTTAGATTCGCATTTATTAAGCATCTATTTGTTACGTATGAAATAAAGCACAGCCCCCTCCCAAAACACAAATTAAAGAAAAATCTTAAAGCACAGGTACTTGAGGACAGCTCCCCCCAATATCACCCCTAGCATGTTAATTTTTAAAAATAATTTATATTTATTACATTTCCTTTTCATGTCTACAATACAAAACAATGAATTAAAACTCCCAAAAAACTGTTCCGTACAAAAAATACCTCCTATACATAAGAAGAGAGAGAGAGAGGGATATTTTTGTACAGAAAAGTTATGTGGAGTTTTAGACATGAAAAGGAAGTGTGATGGATATAAATCGTGAAAAAAATTAACTAGCTAGAGGTCATATATTAGGGGTCTTGTCAATAAATACCTGTTGCTTTCAGTTATTGAATGATGCATCATAACTTAGGATGCACATTTACAAAAACTAAGAATTCAGAAAAAAAAACCCATGAATTTCAATACATTTATCCTTTTTTGTAAATCAATACTGGATCCTATTAATGTTTTATAGACCCAACTGACAAAATATAGGATGCACACCCCTACATCCTGTAGCACTTTCACCATTTTTAACAGAAAAGGGGAGATAACAAGTGGATGTTAATTTCTACAGAAATGAGAGTCAAAAAAAGGGTGGATTCTACTCTGATAGTCTAATAGTAACTGTAATTAATTTTAAATAATTATGCACTTTTATTATTCAGTTGATGTGATCAGTCTATCATATATAAGTGCATGCAGTTGTTTACTCTTTGTATGTGTGCTATTAATTATAAAGCTTTCAACACTTCTTACTAGGTTTTATTTGTTTTGGACAGTAGTGCAGAGTCAAATAACACAATCTCATCGAATATAGACAAGCTCCCTTGTGTACCATTTAAAAAGGTTATTACCATGGTTACATGTACATTGTAGTTTGTTTTGGGCTGAATGAACATGATGAATTTGTTTTGGGTTTTTTTTTGTTTCATTCTTTTTACCCAAATAAGTAAAATCCAAATTTTATTAACAGGGAAAGAGTTTTTATGCATCAATTTGATATTTTAATGCAGATTCCACATGACTCAACAAAAAATAACCACTCAGTTTAAAAATAAAACTCAAGTCCCAACTTATTTGGCCCAGTGGGTCTTGTGAAGAAAATTTCTTTGCAGACATTCTAAAAGCCGAACCCTTCTAACAAAGTAAATACTAATGCAGTCAGGTTCTGGCTGCCTGGAAAGCCCAACGCATGAGTCATACACCAGAGACATAAACGTTACTTATGTCTCTGCATACACTTAAGTAGAAAAACAGTCAAAACATTACTGGTGATTCGATCGGTAAGAGATAAAGGTGTGGCTGGTAGCAGCTATAGTTACTCGATCTCTGTATTCTCTATTTCAACAATAATGAATTAAAAGAGTAAATATTGTGTGGATATCAGGCGTTAACTTTGTAGAATGGCGCAGCTATAAAAATTTAAAAACGAGGATTATTCATTCGTTACATTTTTTATTAAGTTTAACATGTTTAATGTGAATGAATTAACCTCATAACTATTATTGAAAACAACACTTACTTTTTGTTGAATTATTCCTGGCAGTTTTCTTTCTTAGAAAGATCGATTTTAAACCCGTTACGGCTCAACCGAGGTGCATGAGTCCATATGATCTAGATCGCAGCTAAACCATGTCACCATTAGACGGTAAATAGGAAACAAAGAAAACAAAGCAATTCATAAGAAAATATGGGAAACCTTTACATGTAAATACTAGGAAAGTTTTTTCTTAAGTAAAATATTAATACACATATATAATATTTCAACTGCATTAGATTAAATCAAATATCAAGCTACATGTAAAACTTTTCTAATTACAAACCTTTTATATTCGATGTTGATGCAGATTATTCTAAAACATTTTACTACTGAAGATGTCATTTAACTTTCCTCAGAATTTCATTCAAACAGAAAGTTAGAAAGAGTGGTTTTTCTGGTATTTGTCAGCAGAAAACCCACTCTCACTTTCGATATGGGGCAAATATTCAAAAAGCTAGCTTATACTGAAACTAAGCGGTTTTATAAATAGCTCGCATTTTCTGTGCACAATAGATAGCATGTTTTTATGTATAGCTATATATAAATATATTCGGCCTGATCACCAATTATAACAATAATAGTTACTTAACGACGTTCGATCCTGATATTTAAAGTCTTAAACTTTTTTTGCCAAGTATATTTTAAGTTTCTACTTACATAGCTTAATTAAAATTCAAATCAAAAAAAGGGGGGTCAATATGCTTCTTTTGGCGCTACAATACATTTAATATCAATTCTCTATAAAAATCAAAATTTTAAATAGGGTCGTGGAC
>PRKT01002210.1:10110-30509 GCA_003671525.1 Saccostrea glomerata | reverse complement strand
AGTCGCATTGTCTACATAATTATCTTGCATATTGCATCTAAAATGTCATATACAGGCGTAAGTAAGTTAATTTGCCCAAATTTAATTGATAGTTCCTTATAAGATTAGTAACTTGCATGACAGCATAATTAACTAGCATGTTGACATAAATATGTTGCATGTTGACATAAATATGTTGCATGTCTACATGATTATGTTGCATGTCTACATGATTATGTTGCATGTAGGGGGCAGAAATATGCCACCATAAAAAATGATACCCCATTTCTTAAAAAAATACATTATAACTTTTAGAAAAGAATAGAAATTTTACAGTGTGCAATTGATATGTAATATTTACATGTTCAAAGAAAATGATTTGGTCAACAAGATAATTAAATAAATGAAATTCAAAATATTACAATCATTTCACTTTTACAATTTCTTTTTAAATTAAAATACAATATTTTCAGGAACACCATTTTTTACCATGTAGTCATTTTGCATGTTTTTCCCCTTTTACACATTTAAAGTCACAGCCTCTAATAGATTTTCATTTATTTATTTTTTTTTGAAATATTCATTTTAATATTTCCTATGACCTTTAACAAAAAATGCTATTCATCATTCTTTGAAAGTGCAACGCGCACGGGATTCATTCTTACACATGTACAGGTCAAAGTATACGTTATATATGAACTTTTGTGTACTATTGTATGGTACATGTATATTTAAAAAAATTACACCTCTTTACATGAGACATAATGCAAACTCATAGTCTTTCTAAGAACTCAGATATAACTCAATATATATTATTGACAAGATTAATTATCATATCTCTATCATATATTTTCTGTTATTCTACAGGTGATAGTATGTTAGACACTGGTTATCGCGATCGCTTCCACCCATCCGGGATATACTTCAGTACACCAGAAACAGATAACGACAGGAGTACAGACAACTGTGCTGATTATCGTGCAGGAAGCTGGTGTATAAAAACTGGTATACAGACAACTGTGCTGATTATCGTACAGGAAGCTGGTGTATTAAGACTGGTGTACAGACAACTGTGCTGATTATCGAATAGGTGGCGGGTGTATAAAGACTGATGTACAGACAACTGTGCTGATTATCGTTCAGGAGGCTGGTGTATATAAACTGGTATACAGACAACTGTGCTGATTATCGTACAGGAAGCTGGTGTATTAAGACTGGTGTACAGACAACTGTGCTGATTATCGAATAGGTGGCGGGTGTGTAAAGACTGATGTACAGACAACTGTGCTGATTATCGTTCAGGAGGCTGGTGTGTAAAGACTGGTGTACAGACAACTGTGCTGATTATCGTACAGAAGGCTGGTGTGTAAAGACTGGTGTACAGACAACTATGCTGATTATCGTACAGGAGGCTGGTGTATAAAGACAGGAGTACAGACAACTGTGCTGATTATCGTACAGGAGGCTGGTGTGTTAAGACTGGTGTACAGACAACTGTGCTGATTATCGTGCAAGAGGCTGATTATCCACACAACGAAGTTTCTCAATCCCCGTACAAAATAACATGATTTTTCAGTTCCCAAAACCAACAAAAGGATTTTTCTGTCCGCAAAAACCATAACAGGATTTTTCAGTTCCCCAAAACCACAACAGGATTTTTCAGTCCCCACACATCACAACCTGAGGACGGAGTTTCATATTCTGGATGGAAATTTTCCATCATTTTGTTTTCAAATCAATAAGATGTAAATCAGAATCATTTCTGGTAGCCTAAAGAGCTAATTTTGTCAACAAAAATATCTTGGCTGAACTTTGTACTTACTCCATTCAAATTGTTTCGAATGAAAGCAAAATACTCGGTTTTTGCAAAACAGTTTTATATATGTACCTAGAAATTTAAAAGGTGGGAGAGAGTAGTAAATCTTGCTTTTTGACATAAAGTGTTTATTCTAATAAGTGTACTTATTAAAAACTATCTGATAGAATGGTATGATATTTTCAATTCTTTTTATAATCAGCGCGTCTTCTTAAAAATTGTTGAAAGAAAATCAACTATCTCTGATGAAAACGAATGTACTGTGACAAAGCGTAAATACAATAAATCTGTACTTCGCGGTAGGTGTTTTGTGCAATCAGCATTTTTTGTGACCATTTTCAATTTTTGAAAACATGGTTTAACTAAAGAAAACTAAACATTGAGAAAAATGTCAATTGAGAAAGGACGGAGAGCCGTTGGAATGTAGATATTCGGATTGTACTTCATCCACGTTTAATTCACTTTTTGTTTAGTGTTTTCTTATCCTTGATATTACTTTTTCAAAAATAACAACATATATAAAAACCCATTAAAACACAGTTAGTCACAGGTTCTGCGTCACTTTCATTGCCAACTTATCACAAATTGAAATATTTGGACAGAATTTAATTAAACCGGAAGTGATCTGGATCTTCGCCTGAGGCCAAATTTTCGCGTCACATCCATGTTATAAGTCTGTTACAATGTCCTGAAACAATTTTAGAAACATTTAAGAAAACAACTTAAATGGTAAGAAAAAATCATAAGACATTAGTTCTCGTGGCAGTCTTGTGTCATATCAAGCAATCTAAATCATCCTTAAAAGGGTACACTTACGTGCAAAACGCCCAAAATTATTGACCAAAAGGTATCGGTGATAATGCACTGTCAAATCCCCAGAAATTTGACATTTGGAAATTTTGTAAGTAATGCCAAAGCTCTCCCGTCCACAGAATTAAACCGCTTAGAAAGACCCATGAAGTAGGTGTGGCAGCAGGTGGGCCAGTATCCTATTCAGGGGTACATGGCATCCATGAGAAAAAGCAGTAATCAGAGCGAATGATGATCTTATTTCAAAGAGGTTATTTTACGTGAATTTTATTTTTGAGGGTGCATCATGTTCTTGACACTTAACTTAAAATTCTGATGAAACCTACGATTATACACGGAATTTACGCAACATCGAACTGGCATACATGTATTGTGACACGGGACCTCAGTTTTAGCGGTCTCATCCAAAGGACCTGTCTCTACGTCCCATAATGGTATTAAAGTCTGCGAAATTAGAATCAACTCCTTACCACGCAACTTGAGAGCAGATGCCTCTCTTTCTATTTTCATCACGCAAGCGATCTGGTTCATATAAATATACAAAAGACTGCTAATAACAGGGGTTTAATTGGTGTCTTTGAGAATTCCAAAACATTGTTGGAAACTGTGTCCCCCAAAACCACATAGATATTGTCAATCTGAAGTTGAAAAGTCACGAGTATTTCTGCTGTTGATTTTTGCAATAATCTTTGATATAATTGTTCCAAAAATTCCTCTTTAAGTTACTCCTTTACTACCGTTAAGATCATAATGTAGAGAAAAGAAGCTTGGTATTTTTAGTATGAATCGCTTTGCATCTTTGTTTGTAGGTACATGTAAAACACTTTATTTAAAATCGATGCTTGACAACTTAACGTGTTCGAGAACAATGTCTTTGCAAAAGATAACAAAACATGCTATCTAACCAGCGTTAGTCACAAGATAAAATTAAATATCCATATATTTACACATGTACTTGAGGTAAAAACTCACGTGATGTCAATATGTCAAGGTTACAATAAAAATATGGAATGTAAAAAAGCAGTGTTTTCTCTTTCTCACCATGAAACTACGTTTGTCTACTTATCTCCTTTTGTTATAACATTTAAATGCAAATACTCAGGAGCAGAGATTTTCAGAGAATTAATGCATTTTCACTAAATTATCAAAAGAGCCCTTTAGTCATGAAATTAATTCTTTTGGTAAGGACATCTTTCTTCATTATAATTGTACATTAAAGTTTAATAAATTTAAATACAGTTAAATGTTTAATACCCAGGATCATAGAGGAAGATTTTCAAAGAAAAATTACATTTTCGTTACATGTTCTATGTATATCAGTATATGGGGGTGGGGCATGCACTCTGCCACTAAAACCCTGACCCTGGGGCCAAGAATTTCACAACTGTGGGAGAGATCTCAATCCTTATTACATTCACTCCAATAGTTTGACTGCTTGATGTTCTGGAGTAAAGGAGAAAATATGCACCAATTTTATGAATTTGGCCCATCCCTCTAAAAAGGAGATAAGGACCATGAAATTAATTTCACAAGGCACTAGTCCCTGCACCAATAAATGCTAAAAATCGGTTAAAATTGGTTGAGCGGTTGCAGAGAAGAAGATAAGATTATTCAAATTATACACACGACGCACAATGCACGACACACACCACAAAACGACGGACAGAAATGTGTAGCAGTAGGTCATCTAAGTTTTCTCAGGTAACCTAGAAAAAATTATCTTGACTTTAGTACATCCCAGAAAACTTAGTACATTGTTTTGTGGGGTTTTTTTTCAGAGGCCAGACATACCATATCAATTTTAAGAAATGACTGACCTACATTGCTACGAAAAACGATACTAAATATAACATACACTTCACGAAAAGCCCACACGATCATATGCACACGTTCACATTCGACGTGTAACTTGGAATCATGGCAAACAGAGGTTGGCTTTAATTTTTTCTTAAATATATATTTATGAATACAGACTTGGAAATTTGCCAACATTATTTACAATGTAGTTAACTAAATATTTGATGTAACTTTAAAGCATTAAAGCATGCAAAGTATTGGCATATATCAAAAAATACTCAGCTGTGTTAAGGACCAATATGGAGAATGCTATCTTAGCACCGTTTTATTATGTATAACTTCTTTTTAAAAATATGACAAAGTAACTGAATATCTGTAGAAAATGTAACATAGCTGTCCATGATATGGGACTGGGCCGTACACAATACCAGATAGATAGCATGTTACAGCTGTTTGTCACGTGACCAGTATTAAATTAAAATAATTATTGTTAAGCTGAATGTAGGAAATGAGGATAGTGCAAGGGTATACTCTTATTTTTTTGAAGGAAAATATTCATACACATTAAAAGATTTTTATTCCCTCTTCCCAAAACGTGTTGGGAGATATCTGTGCTGTTTGGAAGTACTGAAAATTTTGCCGAAAATGTTTATAATCGATAAAAATTTCAACTTTGCTTGAATTCTCTTATATTAATAAATAATGTTAGGTACACCAGAATTATCTGACCTGCACATTTAAAAAAAAACACCATCAAAGCAATTAATATTCCATATTTCATCTCCAACAAATTAATCTATGTCCTTATAATTATAATGTAAATCACGAAATCCAATGCTTTTCGTTCTAGCAATATCAATACATTCCTAATCCCAGTGCAGCTTAACCCCCTTCCCCACAGTCACGCATTTTAACGCATATACCGTTGCCCCACAATCACGCATTTTAACGCATATACCTTTACCCCACAATCACGCACTTTAATGCACATTGCGTTTTTTGACGTTTTCTGCTCTGATACCGCGTAAAGTTTTGATGGTATGACAATAAATGATAAATAATATAATTTTTTTAGTTCCATTCAATATATTTCGCAAATAAGAATATTTTTCCCCGTTTTAATATGTCCGAGTCGTTCGATTTATTAGACGAAACTTCAGAAACGAGACAAATTAAAATGGTCTTTCTTTTGACACTAAATAAGCTCACCACTTGAACCACTTGGTTGGCGATGAAGATATCCCCCAATCTTGTGTGAGATGGGACCCTTGATCCAGAAATTATCCAATTCGACAAATGAATATTTTATGTAAATAATTGATAAAAGTGTGTGCAGAAATCGACAGAAGGAACGGATAAAATTACAAAAAAAGATTTAAGTTAATTCATACTCATACAACTGAAGACCTTAATTGAATCAATTTTTTATAAAGTCTTGTGAAATTACAATGTATGATAACAATAATGTCGAGTAAAAGATGAAAATCTCCTGTCAAATATTACGTCATCAGTTTTGAGATGACGCAGCACAGGTGATCAAGAGGACTCTATTCACTGGTTTAATAATTTCAAAAAATACAAAAATATGAAATCGTCGATGTTTTTTTTTTCTTGGTCCTAATCATTAAAAATAAAAGATTTTTTTTTATTAAATACAACGAACGAAGAATATCTATCTAGTCGCATTTAACTCTTTGCCTATCACACCTTCTGTGACGTAATAGTAGCATTACATTTGTTACTTTTTGATGACGTTATCCTTTTCCCCACAGCGCACTTGCGATTACGTGCTAAAAATATGTAGTTTTGAAGATGAACATGTTGGAATATATCGCTTAATTTTATATTGAACAATAAAGTAGCGTATTGATTGTCGAAGGGAAACATTTCATTTTTTAAGTTAAAATTTAACTGATAACGTCTTCTTTTTAATGTTTTGACCGATATACGGATGAGATACTGCCGTCCGACTCGGCATTAAAATAATCAGTCTAAAATTAGCGTTATATATCTAATCCTTACTAGCCAAAGTTTTCCGATCCGAAATCTACTGTGGTGGATCGGAAACCCTTGGCTAGCGAAGATTAAGTAATCTGTACATCTACAGGTACATTTCATAATTAAGGAATTCAAGTTGTTATTTACTCATTATCATGTCGTTAATTTGATTTTTGTGGCATGTTTAATTTTTTTATGACGTCCTAATTAAATTTTCAATATGTACCATGAATGTGAACTCTGACCTTCCTTAACATACATGTAGCTGAGTAAAAATATGTGTATACTTTTCCATCCCTTTTGTTTAATTTCATGTATATTATAATTATTTAGCCTACAAAATTCTTGCAACCATTCTCATCTTTTGTCATTGTAATTTTCATTGTCGTTCTCCTGGCAATTTCGTTTTCTATCACCTAGTGCATTTTGGCAATATTGTTAACAATTTTGGATTACTTTTTGATTGTCTTATATTTTGTAACCTGAGTTCCTATACGAATAAACGTATTTGCAACCGAAGGAGTACTTATTGCCGATTCCATGACTTAAATAGCTTCATTTAGAGCAAAAAAGCCTTCCTCTTCGCTTTTTTTCCAAAGACCAACACAGTGGTGAGTTTATATATAAAGCTGTTAATAATACCTTAAAATTAAAATTGCATGTATAAATAACTATATTTATTATCTAAAGCTTACTCTTGTCAACAATTGTATCAAATAAATGTTTTTGAATTTTTGGCACACAACAATGAAACCTTTGAAACTTTGGGTTATTACGATGAAAACTTCCGAACATTGATTTACCATTCTTAAATCTATGGAGCATTGTTTTACAACATTAAATCATTGATTAATATGAAAAGTGAAAACATTGGATCAATTTCTTTAATTGTTTACTATATTTTTTGTTAAAGATGGACCACCAAAAATGAAAGCCTCAAGTGTATATAAAGTACCCTTTTCGAATGAAAAACGGGTGAACGATGTCCGCGTCATACAGTTGAAGTTTCATGGAGGGCTATTATATAGGATTTTTCATCGCAACACGGGTGATTGTTTAAAAAATGTAACCTTTTGGATTGTTTAGAGTATATACAAGACTAGTATATATTCACTACGATCAAACTTTACATGTATCCAATTCGATCGCTTACGCAAAACACCCTGGATTGCACATGTCTTTCACATTTGTAACAGTTAAACCAATTAATAATTCCAATCTTAATTTTATTGATTTCTTTAATTTTGATTAACCGAGAATAAAGCCATGAAAAAGTTTACACAACGATAAATCCCTCAGTTATAACTCTTTCTTGACATATATGTTCCTTATTTTTCTTGCCAAACGACTGAGCTTGTTTTTGTTAAAGCAGGCAAAAACAAATAACATATTGTGTAGACATGAAAATTGTCATTTATCTATTATAAGTAAATGGCGAAAAATTAAAACAGGTGACAAACAGGGGTGTAACGAGAATAATAATACATTTCATAAGTGCAGACAGCAAAACTTATACCTATCTTGGAAAATGGAACACATTAGAAAACTGTATAATAAAGCGAAATATTTTCTCTTGGGGAAGCTTCTACGACATAAAAGAAATGAAATTATTCTTCTTTTGAGAGATATTTAATATATATATATTGTTTTTTTTTCTAGATCAATTATTAAAGATCCTTTAAATAATTATTTGCAGCCGTTGTAATAGGGTAATTTGCTTTCTGGCTGCCATTTGATTATTTGTAGTTTATTTACGGGATGGCCAGGGATCATGCTCCCTTAATACCATTTAAATTTATACAACACACCAAGCCCAAAACTTCCTGTACCTTAGTGTTGGCCATTTTTTATATTTATAAATGACAATTTCTACTTTGAATGTGTGCATTTTTGACAAATTCGCTTAGACCAAATGTATACAGGAATACCCTATTTCACTTATCAAGAGTCCATGAAATAATCAACCGATAAGTTATCATAGATGTCAAAATTTGAATCATTCGTTCAAAACCCAATTACCCGAGGAGGGGTATGGTTTAAATAACAGTAGTATTATTTACCTGGAGACCCTCAATACTCAAAGTGTCAATGAAGGATATGGAGATAACGAACATTATTCATTATCAAAGTCGATAAAAAATACAAAATAGGAGCAAAGCAAACATGGACCTCCAAAACATCAGAGGTGGGATCAGGTGCCATGGAGGAATGGGCATTCCCTGCGGACAAGGCATGCCCGCTGTTTGCTATTTGACGTGATCGGGAAATAACGGGAAAATCTGTCATCAATTCAGTATATGAATAATGGACTAACAATTGGTATGAAAAGCATCAGTCAGCATTTGACTCAGTGAAATCAGTTGTATTTGGTGACAAGGTCATTGTATCGATCATAGAACGTACGATATGATGACTTTAAACGAGACTGGTGAGACTTGCTTGTCAATGATTTACCTTACTTTAGAAATTGTTCAATATGTAGAGCATGCTCTTGCGTATCAAATTAACTGAGATATATAAACTCCGTAAGCAGGTGATGCAAGTATACTAGTATTGCTGCATAAGTAAGGGAAGTTGACGATAGAAAAGTCATCACGTTTATCATAGAATTTAAATATTCCTATTAGTTTGTAATCATTTTGTAAGTTCTATCACTGGTAGATACAATGACATTGTCATCAAACAGAGTAATCATTGAGTTAAATGCTGACTCACGAAGAGTATATGCCGTTTCTTTAATGTGGATGAAATTGCGAGGGTCAAATGGACTTAATTTGTTTAAAATATGAATATACTGTGGCTATTGCTCTACTACATGTACGCCGAATTAAGTTTTAAGCTTGCATATTTGGATTTATACAAAAGATAACAATATGATTTTTTGTAGTTGCCATAGACGGTGTGCAATGCTCTGTCTTGTATTTTTCCTGGCTTGTTTCTATTTCACCGTAAAATGCCATGCAAATGGCACAATTTGAAGTTTGACATGATAAATGTATGATAAATAGTTATTTTTTCTAATTAAGTCAGATGTACCCCATGTATTTTTTCTTGACATTGATTGTTGTGAAGCTTTGTTCCAACTGTTTAAAATACAAAAGCGTCGCGGGTTCGAATCCCACTGCGGGACGTGGAGGCCGGTCCTTCGGATGAGACCGTTAAAAACGGAGGCCCCGTGTCGCAGTAGGTGCTGGCACGAAAAAGACCCCTCACTGCTCAAAGGCCCTGAGTGCCGAGCATAGGACAAAATTTGTAGCCCTCCACCGGCAAGTGGTGGCGTCTCCATATGAGTGAAAAATTCTCGAGAGGGACGTTAAACAACATACAATCAATCAATCAATCAAAATACAATTTTTTCCAGATTGATAATATGACCCTCAACTTTAACATATTGTTTCCAGTTTTGATTCTGAGACATATTAATAGCTTGGAATTTTTCAGGATTAAGAACACTTTGTTATCGTTTCAACACTTAAGGGGTATTGATGAATTTGATTCTAATGAATTCTTAGTGAATTTCATTGCTAGGTTAATTGAAAGTGTATTAATCAGCTTGGTCGTGGAGATCACAATGTTAAACAAAAAGGTCATCGATAATTTAGAATATCAAAGAAAAAAAAACAGACCCGAGCATTGAAGACTGAGGATATTATGCATTTGGTTGTGCCTGAACTAGTTTGTGTGGAATACAATCAAAGGCTTTAAATATATCCATTATAAATATTGTAGTTCATTTTATACTCAAGAGCAAACTTCAAATCTTAAAGATTTTTAAGCCATAGAATTCAACAGCCACAACCTTGTTGTAAACCTGATAACATTTTATGAAATGGTAATTTTAAAAACCGGTTAATAGACTGTGAATGACCGTTTCAAAAATCGAAGACGATGTATTTAAGACACTGGCTGGTTAATAGTTTCTTTTCAAAATACTTGCTTTCTTGTGAAGAGGAACTACTCGTACTTACTATTTAGGAAAACATTGTGAGAAAACTTAAAATGAACAGCTTAAGTCACAGGGGTTCAAAATACCTTTATAGCTAGGTTGAACAATTTTAGCTGCAATTCCATCAATTCTTGTGGCCTTTTCAAGCACAACTAATTTGTGTATTTACTTATAAAATTGTTGTCTATAAATTTAGATAAAGAGAGATCGACATAACCATGTTAACATCAACCTTATCGTTGATGCTCTCATAGAAAATAACAACACTAGGATTTTTAATATGTACATCTACACAAGCTATTTCAATTTTTTTTCAGCAGAAACAAAAAATATTGAAAATATTGCATAATTAAACTTAATTAAGCGCAAGACTTTTGTTTTTATACGGCATGCATGATATTTTTTCTGACTTTCATACCTTAATTGGTCAACAATTATTTTACATTTTGGTTTCTTCAAACCATTCAATAAAGTTTGACTCTTAAGAGGGCCGACTTTAGTTTCCATTGCGCAATATTTCGCGCATCATAGTAAAATGAAGCGTATTACTGTTTTAATGTAACTTTTTTTCGCTTAATTATTTAAATTAAACAAAATTAGAAAATTATAGGTATAGAAATGTAATAACAATAATTTGATATAACTGATTTTTTAACCGATTTTGCAATTGATAGGTAGGTTGACGCCACAGTGCGCTTTTGACGTTATGATAATCTGTAGCTCTTAAAGAAAGAGGTAATAAACTATCATTAACTAAAAAGTAACAAACATACGCTTTTAAAATTTAAAACATAAAAATTTGAGAATATATCCAATATTTTTTTTGTTGTTTTCATGTGAATCCATTGTGTACATGTACGTCATATTTTTTAGTACTCTTTAAAAATAGTAAAATTTGCTATTTCTTGCATTTCGAGATGCCCTATCTGGTAACAAGACGGTAGAATTTTGTGTTTCTTATATTTATTGTATAATACAGTATTACTCAACTAATATTATAGTTTGAACAAAATGTCTATTGTAGTATTTGTATAATTTGCTTTAAAGTGCTAAAATTGGCATTTTCCGATATAATCCTATAGTAAATGTACCTGTATTCTGAGACGGTCCCTTAACAATACCTGGACGGTAGATTTCCCCCAAACTTTGCATGTACACTGAAGTTAACGTAAGTTATAAATTGTATAAAAATGAAGAGTTTCACTATTGTAGTTTTCACACAATAAAACTATAGTCGGCCCCCTTAAGGACAGATGTACAACAACAAAAAATTGTCGCAAAAATTAAAAATAACATTCTGGATCATGTTTCAGTGAGTGAAATGAACAAGTTTAACCTTGTAGTTTTTAATTCTTTCTTCAAAGTGTCACAAAAAAGAAATTTAAGATGAAAATATTAGTATATATTAATTAGGATGGCTATAGAAAGGCAGAATTTTGTACATCATAGAAGGTCTACAATTTCTTAATATATATTAGAAATTTATAAGATGTATCAAAAATAGGTCCAGAAAAATATTTCAATCCAGACATCCATTTTTTGTTTGTATCATCTGTTCTTAAATTTTGTGACATGATTTATTAGTTCGGTAAATTTTTCCCTGTTTTATTGGGTTTAGTTTTAGTAATAGTAAGGTCATATTAAGAGAAATCTTCGTCATGAAGAATGAGGAGAACGAAGCGCAGCCCATTCTCTTAAGATTCCTCTTAATGTGATCTTACTGAATCCAGACATGCATTTTTTGTTTGTATCATCTGTTCTTAAATTTTGTGACATGATTTATTAGTTCGGTAAATTTTTCCCTGTTTTATTGGGTTTAGTTTTAGTAATAGTAAGGTCATATTAAGAGAAATCTTAATGTGATCTTACTGACATAGAACAGAACCCCAAGCCAATCAAATGCGAATGAATCAAAAATAAACTTCTCCTACGACTGTGTCGTATATAATGCCCGAATTGATGTCTAATGGTACATACTGAACACGCAATTGATATAGAACATGCGCGGTTTAATGAATGGCATAAAACACGAGCATGGAATTATTTGAAATTGCTTGATTTACTGGAAATCTGGTGTGGTGAAGATATTAAAGCTACTGAGTTAATGAATATCCTTGTAACTAGAATCTTAATTTGCTGAAAATGTTTCTGAAAGAACTTAGGTCTTATTTGCAACTTTGAAAGAAAATACGGGAAAATGCACAAGTCCTTGACGTTTTAATTAGCATTTAGGAGATCATATTAAAAAGGATTTGCAGGTTTTACCTGCATGGTCATAGGTAATATATTAATTCAGGGGGATAAGGTCAATTGTCTGGTTATCAGATAGAAGAGAAAATACAACTATAAAACGAAGACGAACTCAAAAGACAGGATGGGGACGTCATAGGCCTACATGAAGATCGCTGTTAAACAATTCGATCAGGTTTACGATCAGGATTGTAAAATTGTCTATAAAACAATTAATCCACAATCTTTTTGTTACACTGGTATATGAGATGTATAACTAGGTAACTTAAAGAAAAATTAACTTAAACTTAACTTAAAATTTAACTTAAAGAGAAATTAAGATGCCGAAAAATACTGAAAGGAATTTTATTAGATACACGTTTACCAGAACAAAATTAGAAACACTAAAAGCTACCTTTTGACGTCATCAGTGGTGTACCGAGAGCTGAATTGTTAGATTCGTTTACTAGTACCTGAGAGGAAAACTTTATTTAAAGAGATATTTCATTGAAATTTTAAGGCATTATTCAAAAAGATGCTGATCATGATGTATGCCATATTTTAACTTTATAATCCTAGTGATTGGGACAACCCTCGTACATTAAACATGTTCAGATAATCATACGATAATTACTTTTAAATTTTAGATATAACTGATGGTGAAGCCTTGCAAATTATCCGTCTAACCGGTGACGAAGGTAGACAAGTGGAGATAGTTGAAGAAAATTTGGAAGCTATCATGATGCACCCTGACGTCAGAAATAACCCTGTAGTTGTAATTTCTGTGGCTGGAGCCTATCGAACTGGAAAATCATTTCTACTCGGATTCTTTTTAAAGTATCTACAGTCTGAAGTAAATGTGTTTTAAAATTTTTAACATACAGGATATATCGGTATTGTACATTGTATATCAACTATTTATCTAAGAATTTTTCATAAACCCTTAAAACGTAGTTATTAATTGCTTTTAAAATCATAGACTATCACAAAATCTTAAAATATACTATAAGGAATCTAAGGTAATATTTATATATAGATATTGAAATTGAGTTTTACAAAGATGTGATATAATCAAAAAAACTTACATATTCCTTTAAGCTAGTTTTAATAGCGATTGAGACCGTTGCAGGTGTTGCAGGGATACATAGCAATTAGATTTATTATTTTCAGTTATCCACTACTTAGCTTCGAGCAAAGTGAGCAGCACAGTAAAATTTGAAATGATAGAGTACACTGTCAATAGTTACATGTACTGTAACCGAACTTCATGTTCCTTACATATATTCATACCTATAGATAGGGTTATGATCGCTGTTTATAATTTAATTGTTTAAGAAGTCAATTTATGTAGCTATGTATTGAGCAAATTCGTTACCTAGGTCGTGTTATCTTGTTAGCTCTGATGGTTGGATATATTTAATTCTGAGTGACTTTTTCATGTTCGAGCTTCGATAAATTTCAATTCACGTGTCATTTTAATGCAGTTATAATTAAATTCAGGACAGCGACTGGCTCAATGAAGATGATACAATCAGAGGATTTGAGTGGAGATATGGACCTGACGGAGTAACTAGTGGAATCCATATTTGGAGTGTACCATATCTTAAAGTTGACAGTTCTGGAAGAAGAGCAAGTCTTTATTTCAAATATTTGATTGATCTATAGAGGCATTACGATGTCCTCTGTTTTAGAAAATATCTGATAGAACATAAAAATTATTGTAAGAGTATCTGTTGCTGAAGAGTTAGATTATCAGTTCATTAGCATGATAAAATAAATGAAAACAGAGATGTTTTATTACAAGTGTTTGTAGATAGTACACGATTATCCTACCAATGACAATACCCCGATACACACTGATGTCCTATTTTGATGGATTTCTTGATCTCATTTATCCACTAGCTATCGTATCGTTATCGAACTTATCGCAGGAGAAGATCTTGTAAGTTGAAAGAACTTATTTCTGATCCTTCTGTGTTAAACAATAAAATGTGTTCAAATCAAAAACTAGATATCGTTCTAGCATACTTTTCGTTATTTCAAAGAGTAAGAGCCACTTTTTTTATCCTGACAATATCTAAAAATTCAAAGCTGTTCCATCGTCGCAAACCACGCCCAATATATACGATCCTCTCCTATTCTGGCCGTGGTTGAACGAGGTGAGAATTCTTCGTAGCTCATTTTAAAAAAATGACCAATGCAAGTAAAGCATAGTCGGATGATGAATTTTATCACGACCTTTCGATGCGTCTTTTGCTATTACAATAGCAGTTTCTCCGTATAATTTGTACTACCTGGGGACTCAATCAAAAATACTTCGCTAAGAAAACTTCCATTTCATTTATATACTAAAGATCTGGTGATTTTTGTCATATTTTCTTTCTTCTGTATTCATTCAAAGTCTCTTAAGGTGTCATTACAACACCATAATCTAACTGAACTGTTTTCCGATGCACCGTAACGTCATCAATAATCGCGATTTTTCGTGTATTGTTTTTTCATGTACCACTTTCCCATTTCGAATGCTAGGGAAACTGCCAAAAATTAACCAAATACCTAGAAAATGTTATAAAGACGACAAAATTGATTAAGGAATCAAATTATGATAATTTTCATCCGAATCTTAAGCATTGAAAACTTTTGTTACAAATCAATTTTTGTGTATTCTCTAATATAATCTTGTTATTTTTACCGTACGTCGTAGGACCGTACCCTGTGCACATTCAAGCAAAATAAAATCTTAATTTTTGTCTATATATTATCAAAAACATAATGATGCACTTAAATATGATGAATAAACATTTACTGAAAATATCAGCTTAGTATGCCAATTACTTTTTGAGAAAAACGCTTTGTCCACGATTTTACCGGACAACCCTCGTAGGTATTTTAAAAAAAGGAATTTAGGATAGAACTTAATTGTCGCTTATATTCATGGGATTACCTACACTACATAACTACATATACGGATAGTAAAGCCAATGTCTACTCGTCAAAACAAATAAAAAGCAGAATTTCTAGGGAAGATAGTATTAGGTTTATTAAAACGGTACATGTAGGTGTAATTTCAAAAGTGAATTTAATAGTAAACTCAGTAAATGAATTAAAATGTTGGAGAACATAAAGAACAATTAATCCTTGTATTTTTAATAGTTGAAATATTTCAATGTCTTGCAATGTGGTATCAACAAATATCAAAATAATTATTTAATTTACTGTTGAAATCATTATTTTGAATACTATTGAAAACTTTTTTTTCAAATATGGACATTATTTCAATATTGGTTGCAACCTATGCTGTGTATTGAAGTGCACTCCAAACCGCTATTGAAATAATTATTTCAAAAGTGGTCGTATTTCAATAGTGGTTGAAACCTTTGTTTGTTATTAAAATGCAATATTTATTTCAATAGTGGTAGTTTTTTCAATATTGGTTGCAAATGAGCCATAAATGCGGACTTCGGACCGTGGATTGAGACAATGAAGCTGTTCAGTTTATGTTAAAAATGCAGTAAATGTATTTATCAACTGGACTGTAGGTGTATCTATTGAAGACGTAATTTTCCTTCTAGTCAATCCATTATGAAGTCATAAAACGTGTCACTTTTACCATGTAATGTTAAAAATGCACTATTTATCAACTGGACTGTAGGGGATCATGTATCTATTGAAGATGACGTAATATTTTCTCTAGTCGATTGCATTATGACCTCATAAAATGCGTCACGTTTACAATACCCTGTATATTTCTTTAAAAAAGGCCTGAAATTGAAGCATTTTTTTTTGTTTCATACAGAGCACAACCTCTATTCCAAAACATGGCATTACAAAATGAAAGATCTGTTTCTGAGATTAAAAAACTTTAAAAAAAAAAAAATTTTTGGATTGTGGGCTGTGGTCCTTTTTTAATTTGTCGTTGAAGGTAGTCAAATACGCAATCATGTATTCTACAAAATTCAAGAACATTGCATTTTCTAAAAGCATGTTTTCCAATACCTATATTCTCAAAAAGAAATTTTATTATGTAAAATGAAAGCACAAATTCTCTACTTTCTTTTAAAATATGAAATAGGAAGGAATATGATTGTCAATTAATTGATACAAGAACTGAGCCATCATATGCACAAAGTGTACCTAGTTCTTAGAACTTTCAAAATGTTGATGCATTTGCCTCGTTTGACGATGAAAGCTTTATTAGAGAGGAATATATAAACAATAGAATAACACGATTAATGACGAAAATATGTACCGAGACAAAGGAGATTGACATACTTTGGTAATTGAAGTAGATAGATGATTTCTAAGCATTGATATTCAAGAGACTTCCAGTGTAAAAAAACAAAAATATTGACTTAATTACGATCTCTTTTTTTTTTTTATAAAATTCTGGGTTGATTTATTTTAATAAAACGTTTATGATTATTATTACTGTGTTTGATTTCTATGTAAAATGCAAGGTAAATAAGTGCTAGAAGAATAATTTTTTGAAAGAGGACAAACAAAAGTATCTTCGAACCATAAATTGACTGGAGTGTGTGTCCTGTCCACATACATATGTAGTTTCCATACGTGTATTACAGTAAAAGTCGCTTCATTGGTTTAATATTTGTAAATTTAGGTTGCTGTTTTGCTTATGGACACACAGGGTACCTTTCAAGCCAGATCAACTCCCAGGGAAAATACTGTCATTTTTGCTCTCAGTATCCTTATCAGCTCTGTTCAGGTGATACAAGCAGTATTTACAATTTTATTAATTTAAAACACAGCTTCCATTTACCCTGAAACGCTAGACATTGTTTTCATTAGAACACATGCACACAGAAACTAAAAAAAATCAACTTTTTTTTATTTACAGATATTTAACGTTCAAAGAGCAATTCAGGAGGATCAGCTTGAGGATCTGTTGGTAAAATTAAGAAAAAAAAAGAACAGGGTTCACATATGGTGTATTTGACCCTGAGAATTTCTTTTTAAAAATCGGAACTGCTCAGTTTTAGTTGATAAATGAATATATTAGATATAAATTGATCCCTTAGAGACTGCATACCAATTAAAAATGGCATATTTTTTCCTGTAATCTTTAATTGTTGACGTCATGAATTGCGTCATATCTCTCAAACTTGAAAATTTCTTTAAAAATGGCCTAAAATGTAATCTGTTTTGATATTTTGAAAAGCCTTAGCATTTGTTCTGAATTGTTTTAATTTCATGTATATGCTGAAGGAACTGTTTCAGAAGATTCTTATCCGAAAATCGTTTTGGGGGATCGCAGGATGGATTCATATTTTAATCATTAGTAGATGATGCTAAAATTCACTCTTTTTCTTTCAAAATTCAAGAATAATTAAGTTTCACAAAAAGTCTATTTTTATATAGAAGTTGCATGTTAGAATGTGGACATTGACACTTGGTCAGTTAATTGCTATAAGGACAGGGCCATTTTATGGAGTTAATCAACATATCTCTTTACTAATTCTTGTTAAGTAGTTGAATTATTTGGTTTCTCTTTTTCTGCATCTGTTATACCTTTCCATCAAAATCGTTGAATATTTTGATATCACAGCTAAAAGTACAAATATATTTATACCTTCAAATCATTGTTTTTTAGGTATAGGTTATAAAGTTCATAAGTATTTATGATTTTACATGTATCAAATAGAAATTATGAGCTCGTTTATAAAGTATAAATCCATGTAACCTTGTTATATGTTTTAAAATATCTAGTCATACATTTTTAACTAAACATTTCTTTCTTTTAGTTCTTCGCAAGTTATGGAAATTTAGCAACTCAAAGTAGTTCTGCAATTTTAAATGAGTTCCACTTATTCCAGGTAAGTTGAGCAAAATATTTCTTGGTTGTTTTTTCTTATTATTCATTTATTTAAAAGCGACTGTACGTTTGCTTTTTAATTGAAATTTACCCAATATATCATTAAGAAATAGGGTAAATAGTTGAAGTCAGCAGTTAAAGAAACAAATATTCTCTCAAAATTACAAAAAAATTAACGTAATAAGAATCTGCCTGAAAATCAACGCTCTTACAACTTACACTGTAGATCTGTTTTATTAACTTGTACCGTGTGAATTATAAAATAGCGCATGCTTACACCTTAGGGTTTAAAGTTATAATTGAATATAAGGTAAAAGCAATTCCCAAAAGCAGAATATCATAAATCTCCGATAGATTAATAATCGTTTATATTTTAGTCTACATTCAGACAAATTTAACATAATTAAGTACGAATGTTGATGTATTTTTTTTGTATTGGGTTCCAGGAAATGAATATCTACCAAATCATACGTCATCGCGGCAAAATATCAAACAAAATATTTTTTTTTGTATTTCCACCAGTTCCATCCCAATGTGCACTTCAAATGGAAATATTTTCTATAAGTCATAAGTGCATTTTTATGTTAAGCTTACACTATTTTTTTTCTTTGAAAACCATGGAGATACGAGAAATAATAGCATGCATCAACGACGCTATAGAGAAGAACCTTCGCAAGCCCCATGTAATTGTCGCCTAAATAATACCGTTTCTTCTTCATCCAATGAATATATTAATCTCCCAACATAATTTTTGTCAGGAAAGTTGCTTCTCCAAGCCCTGTTTTATGTTTCTTTTTGGTCGACTTTGCTTATGAAGACAGCCTACTAGGCTTCTTTCTCTTACCATGCTGTTTTGTTTATGAAACTACGCATGCGTGTACAGCATGGATTGTGGAACTTAAACAGGTTGCGGTGTATATATTCATCATCATGTGCCATAATAATAATTATTTTTCATGATATAATTAGAATTATTTACTTATAAAACTTTTCACTCAGTTTCACTCAGACTCAGTTTTACTGACAATACGTTTGAAATAGTTAAAAACTTTCTTATATTAGAGATTGATATTCCTTATTCGTGACTGGCAGTGGCCTGGACGTCATTCATACGGACGTGATGGTGGTAGAAACTACACTGAGGATATGTTACAGGTACATTGATATTTTGGCTGAGGAGCGGACTTTTCAAAATGTTGAAATTGTTGAAGAGTTTCATGTTTCATATATCGTTTTCGTCACTGTTATGTTAGAGGTTATATTCTGTTTTTGATTTTTTGACAAATTAATAGTAATGATAATTGGAATTTTAAGAATTAACAATGTACATGTTTCAGTGTTTCTACATCTACTTGGCGATAAAAGCACTGTTTGTTTGAAACTAAAAGAATGTCCACAAAATACACATGTGCATTATTTTAACTACTTCAAGACTGAATTTTTAAATCATGAGAAAAAATGCTCATTGAATAGAAAATATGCGAGAATTTCTGGAAAATAATCGTTATAAAATTTTATTTAAAATTGTAAAATATCTTAGGGTCTGGACTGTTCATTTTAATTACTGGTATATGGGATATTGTTTTAAAATTTAATCATACAAACACTACCTGTTAAAAATCAATAGCCAAGAGGAAAAAAATAAATCTATACTAATTTCGGATCAGACAATTTACTCAGCAATTAAAGGTCGGCTTTCAGTTCTTTCAATAATTTGATTTAATAGAGCATTAATAACCCATCTGAAGAGACACGGGATTTGCGACAAAGGCTCTCTTCGTGTTTTAACTGGATTGAAGGGTTTCTTCTGCCAGAACCCGGAGAACAAGTCCGAGTAAATGAAACATTTGACGGATCAATAGCAGGTATTCCTTATTCATTCCAAATAGAGTTAATGTGTTATTTATAGTGCATCGTGTTCTTAAAATATCTTTAAACCGGTGCTCTTAATATACTTAATGAAAACGTATTAGCAAAATCAATGTGATGTACCC
>PRKT01002210.1:0-10048 GCA_003671525.1 Saccostrea glomerata | reverse complement strand
CCCCCCCCCCCCCCCCAAAAAAAAAGGAAAGTTGTCAGCATTCTTTCTAAACTATACATCTAAGTCTAAAGTTAACTGTAGTAAATTTAGTCGTGGGGTCAAAATAATGTCTTAAATTTGTTTAAATCCTCCACATGGTTTTAATTGCGATGTGTATATTAAATTAAATTGCATTCTTATTGACCACTTCCATGATAAATCAAAAATTGTTTTCTTTCCTTATTTTAATGCAGACATCGGCGAACATTTCAGAAATCACATCAAAGACTTTGTAGAATTTGTGCTACATGTACCATTAAATATCCGGGATACAAAACGCATATGCAGCAATGAGGTGAACGGCGAGGAATTGAAGACATACATTAAGGTAAGTTTTTAAGTGTCTCTAAAGGTAAGAAAATGTAACAATAATTTGCAGAAGTTAGTTAAAAAAAATAGCGTAGACATTCAATGTTCCTATCATGAGTCTGTCATATAGGCAGTTTTCACGACTTCTTTTTTTTTAAATATGCTTGCACATGTAGATAATAAGCTGAAAAGTGGGTATGCCCCTAACAAAAAAAAATATTATAGTTAACTAAAGTAAATCAAAGTTCCAAAGTTTTCACTAGGGTGAATTCACCATGCATCGGACACCCTTGTACTTCAACAAGTTGTAGCGATATCAATACCTACGGAAAATAATCAAAATGGAGCCTAACACTTAGTATGTGAATAAGATATAAATTTGGGACACAATTATATGTCTTCTATTGAGAAAGTATCACCAAAAATCGATTTTTTCTAAATAATTCAAAATTCACCATGGATCGGACATTATTCACCATCCATCGGACAGACCGAAAAAATATCATACCTGTATCACAGTGCCTTAAAATCGTTGATATGGATATACTTTTATATTTTATCTAAGAAATAACCCTCAGCTTAAATTTAATTGACGATATCGTTGCACAAATTTAGAACGATTCAATATGCCTCACTTTGCCTTAGAAATGCTTTAAAATGCTTGTAATGCTGTAATTCGCGCCTTTTTTTTCATAGGTTAAGATAGTCTGGTTCGAAGAAATAAATTGAATCAGATTCTAGGCGTCATAGATCGATAAATTGTATATTGACTGAAACTTTAGAGTTTTTATTTTCTATTTCCGCAAAAACAGCTGTCAGTTGGGTTCTGTATGAAAATGGTAGTGATTACCTTTGCATCGGAAAGTGTCCGATGCATGGTTAATTTGTGTCCAATATACGGAGAAATAAACATACTAGTAAAGACCAGCTCTAAAAAGAATAATACAAACATTGCAGTGAAATTTCTTTAAAATTTATGTAAAATTACCAATCTTTGATAAATTTACCAAAGTCTGACTCGTTCCGTTGAAGTCAAATTTAAAAGAACGATAACTCTAAAAATTGCATAATCTTAAATTTCTGGTTATTCCCCTTTGATGATGTAAAATATGACGTAACTTCAAGGCTATTCTCGGAGTATTTTTTCACAATATGATTAAAACAATGCATGGTTAACTCATCCTATAGTAAATCAATGTTCTAAAGTTCTCACAGTAGCTATAGTTAATCAAAGTTCCAAAGTTTTCACCATTGTAAACCTTTTTTCATGAGTTTCAAAACTTATGTTTGTTTATTAAGTTTTTGATGATTTAATTAATGTTTGTTATGGCATGTGTACATCTGCATTTGAAATAAACATAGTAATAAATTTAAATGCAATATTAACATTAGAACATAAATAAGATTATGTTGACTGCAGTTGATGAAGCAAATATTTTGAATATAAATGAAGCAAATTTTATTTTATAGTTTATTACTTTTTTCTCCATAAATAAGACTTGTGTAAACACATCTGCATAATATAAAAACTAGATAGATATAAATAAATATTCCTAATTTATCGGCGCAAGAGACAACCTTTACATTAAAATTCATTGCTTGTACATTAGTCTTCTTAGGGACGAGTCGGGTTTTTAAAAAAAATTGGTTAAAGCTGTAATGAATACTTGAAATATTATAAAATGTGAAGAATGTGAATGTGAAACACATATCAAGGGTTTCTTTGTACTTATTCAAAGTTTCAAAGTTATCACTATTAATAGTAAATCAAACTTCGTAAGTTTTTACTATAGTATATCAAAGTTCCAAAGTTATCCTTACAGTAAATCAAAATTCCAATGCTTTTACCTTGGTACTATAATAGTTTTCCATAGTGAATTATAGTTGACGATATTTTACTATCATGGTATTTTTTTGTTAGAACATGTTTTTTTAATATGCCTTAGATTACATGTAAGTTTTGAGTTTTTTGTATATTGACTTCCTAAAATCAAAATACCCAACAAATAATAAAAAAAATTATTCAGTTTTTTTTTTACAATGCATCTAGGTATTAATTCTTAAGTTGCCCAAGTCACTCAGTGACCTATTGCTTTTTTACCCGTCGATGTTCGATGCGCAGTGCCTAACGGTCATGAAACTTTGAAAAGTTTTCAATAAACCATTATAAAAAATTTACAATTTTACACTAGACTATCTTTACCAAAAGGTAACAGTTTTGTTAATATCATTGTCTATCTACCCCCCTCTACACTGGGACCTGCGGGTGGGGGGGGGGGGGGGGGGCAAATCCGCATAAAGTTGGCATAAAAAGCAGATTGCATTGAAAATCTTTTCTTCCGGTCATCAAGTCGTTAAGCTGTTTGCATGATGATCATAGATCAGCTGTAGATATTGTCCAAAACTAAGAAAAAATCTAGGTTACTGTTTTTAATTTTTTTTCTTTGCTTACATATAATTTTAAATGAACTGGTTCTGCTATGTCTCTTTTAAATGTGTTCCGGATAAAATCCTAGTTTTATCTTGACTGATCAATTTTACAAATGTCATAGCATTAAGTCTGGAAGGGCTTTTAACTCTCTGGATTTGTAAGTCATCTAAGTCAATCAGGTGACCTGCTGACATCTGTTTTTATCTGCGTTGTGTATCGGTCTTTAATATTTGAATATTTTCAGTTTCTTCTCTCGAACCATATATTAACCAATCTTATCCATAAAAAGTATGCATGGTCCTTCAATTCTCCCTGTGGCCGTATTGTGTGGAACTAGAGCATCTGCCTGCTTTTCGAAATAAATCAACCAAACAGTTGGCATGATTGTAACAAGCCTTATGTCCACTACCAAAATTGTTAAATTCATAACCCAGGGTAAAACTGGCAGGTTCTTGAGTTTGGATTGGGCTCTAATTATCATGTCGTAAAATGCATATATTTCTTTTCTTAAATCTTTTTTCTTTAATCGTATAATGTAAGATATCAGTATGACAAAAGACAACATCATTACATGCTTAGTGAATCTTTAATTTATTGAAGCAATGAATAAATCAATGACATATTTATATATTGTTATGATGAGCAAGGTTGACCTGTCTAGAATTATGAATTCCATGCCCCATTGCCAGGGGTTCTGATGTTAAGGCGGAGCTCTATTGAGTATAGATAGTGAATATGCTTTTTTTTTTTTTTGAAAATGGTCTTCTCTGCTCCTTGGTATTGAACAAACAAAGAACTTTTTTTTGTCTTTTTCAAAAAAATTGACTCTCATCAACCACGTTTCCCAAATTACCTAATTTGACACTCATCTAGTGTTCTTCTTCTCTGCCTCTAGGTATAAAAAAAAAATAAATAGATACAAAGTTATGACGGGGAAGGGTGCCTCTTCAAAAATTATTTCTTTCATGGCCCCAGGGTCAGTGGTTCTGGTACTAGGGCGGGGTTCTATAAATTTTATAATATAACTGCATTAATTCATTGCAAATCTCCTCTGCTCCTTGGTATTAAACAAACAAACTTTGTACATAGCTAGAACTCTTCAAAATTATTAATTTTCATTACCACAAGATCAGGGGTTCTGGTGTTAGAGCAGGGCTATATACATGTAATTTATATTATTGAAAATGCATTAATTCTTTGAAAACCTCCGCCTCGGTTCCTGGGTATTACACAAATGAAATGCTTATGATGAGCAAGAGTCCTTTGTTACAAAATTGTGAATTTCAAGCCTCATGCGTCAGGGGTATCATAAAGAGGGATACTGCTCTTATTGAATACTGAAAAAGAATGAAAGGATTGGACAGGTTTCAATATACATGTAAAGTAAAGCTTTCTCAGATACACATAGCTTTGGCGTCTTTTACAATGACCTTAAATAATCAACAGACCTATACCTATATCTATACCTATAAAGCCGTCTGAATTTTATGTGGTAGGATCAAGGTGAGTAAAAAAATTATAAGAAAATACAAAGCCTAAAAATGCTAACGTTTAATACTGCTTGATAAGAGTAGGTCATTTATCTGTTGACAAGGATTGGGTGGGAAATGCGTTTTGCCAGACCCAAGAACCAAACTATTAATTTGAAGCCTGTGGCAGCCCGTTTACATCGTAAGATTTTTCACAGCCCGACAATTCCGTCACTGTCGAACAACAACAAAAGCAAATAATAAGATCAATAAATAAGAAAAAAGATAATAATTAGCTGATTCCACCCACATTGTCACTCTGCGGTCGAACTTTGATTTCTTTATGATTGCAAAGTGAAACAGTGCAAAGGTCTTTTTAGTAAATTTTTGTATAATAAACAGTTTAAAAGGTTAAATACATTGTATAACATTTATATATATTTATACATGCATATGTTTATCTGTAGGAATTCGTGGAGATGTTTCAAGGAGATCAATTGCCAGAACCACCATCAATCCTGGAGGTATGTACGAGGGTTGTCCAAAAAAGTCGTTTACAATGTTAATTACTTTTTAAACATGTGACTAATACTAACAAAAGTTTGCGAATACATAATATATTCTATGCTATTTAAAATTTTGAATTCTTAAATATATGTCTTTCATATTAATAATATTAGGACGATTTATATGAAGGCCGATAAGCTATGTCGGCGCTTGAAAAAAAATTGGATTAATTTACTCATACAACAATTGCTTTTATTTCTTTAATATTATATATAACATTGAAATCAAATTTACACCATCGGAACCAGAATTAAAATCTAAATAATGCTTCAAAATTTCATATAAATTGTATTAGAAACAGACGATTGGTGTCATGCTTTTCAAAGTGCTGTTTGAATTGAGTTTGATGCAAATGGCGTCGTCAAACGCTTAACTGTGGTACGGAGATGTAAGAAATTGTTTTGGATATGGTTTATATACATCAGAGACGGAAAAAAGCACAGAAGTGACAAAACACACTAGATGTAAATTGAGAAGTCATTTTTAAAAAGCAGTAGATTCAATAATAGTCTTTCGTCTATACAGAAAATAGTTACAGTATGTAAGAAGTAGAGGACTGTTTGTTAAAAGCAAAACAATATACGCAGACAATAGGGAAGAATCTAGGCCATGAACGAAGTGAAACAATGTGCATTCTCTGCTACCTACAATGTAAAGCCATCTTTCGATTAAATTCGACTGAAATTTGAATCTGATTTTTAAAAAAACGGACAGTAGTGAATTCAAATCAGTCCCTTTGTCAAGAGTTGTCTTTTACTAAAAAAAGTATTGAATGTTAACAGATGCGGGTGAATCAAAAAAAGAAATTGTGACGTTATAAGATTGGCGTAAAGCTCAGTTCAAAACACAGTTTCAAAGAACCTGTCCAAGAAAGCGTTGCTGAGTTACAGAATAAAATAAAGTACTCACTGACAGATCACTGTACCGTTTTATGTAATCAATGAATTAAAAACTGGCAGTTTTTATTCGAAGCGTATAAACTGTGGAACAGATTGAATGATTGATTGCATGTTGTTTAACGTCCCTCTGGAGAATTTTTCACTCAATGGAGACGCTACCACTTGCAGGTGGAGAGCTACAAATTTTGTACTATACTCGGCACTCAGGGCCATTGAGCAGTGAGGAATCATTTTTGTGCCAGCACCTACTGCTGTGACACGGGATCTCGGTTTATACGGTCTCATCCGAAGGACCGGTTTCCACGTCCCACAGTGGGATTCGAACCCGCGACGTAAGGATTGACTCCTTACTTCGCGACTCTAGAGCAGACGCTCTAACCACTGCGCCACGGGGGCGATCTGTAGAGCAGAAGAAAGGGTCAAAAATTTTAATTACGGGTAAAATTTGAAGACCTATAATTACTAAGTCGTTATAAGAAATTGTGCGTCGCGTAAAACATTAATAATAGGTTAACCAGGTAAGCCTAAGTAAATGTTTAATTGCCGATGTTAGTTTAACTTCTACAAGTTAATTAAGAAGTACCTTATGATCCCAATTTATGATCAATAATTTCAAAATGCTCGAAAATACAAACAGTACTAATAGTTACTTGGCACTGAGTTGAATGACAATTAGGATTACTCTCATGCATACAATTTTAAAAATTCACGCAAGCTGTATTTTTTGTTTACTTCTGTGAAATTAACGCATTTTAATTTTACGGATTCATAAAACTAAAAAAAAAATCATTTTTAATTAGCACCTAGTTAAGATACCCGTTATACGGTATTTGTTTATGTGTGATCTCCATGGTCTAGAGGCTAAAAAAATTACTTAGAATTGCAGTAATGTTAAGTTTCAGAAGAAAACAAAATACCTTATGAGAGGTATTGAGATCATTGTGTTTTTGTCATGTTTTTATGATTGTCATGTATCAATGTCATTTTATATACATGTACTTTGATATTTTTTTTTATTAAGGCTATGGAGACGATGGCTGAAAATAAAGCATTTAACGATGCTGTTTGGTTATACCAAAGGAATATGGAAGAGGTAATTGTCGTATATAAAGAGTTTTCGCAGACCAACATGTAAGTGTATAAATAATGTACATGCGAAGTACAAACTAAGGGTGCGTGTGCGCGTTTAAATCACGTTTTAACTCACCTGAGCCGAAGGCTCTGATCAAAAGTCCCCTAACAAAAATGCTACAATAAACTATAGCTAACTATAATAGTTACACGTAACTATAGTAAATTAATATTTATATTGTAGTAAATAAGAATTTAAAATGTTTCACCATAGTAAATCAAAGTTCCAAAGTTTTAACTATAGTTTATTAAAGTTTCTAAGTTTTTTCCAAAACTTTCTCAGGTTTCTAAGGTTTTTTTTTATTTCTTTTAATAATCTATGTATTTTTGTTGAATATTTTGATAATAAATTCGTTTTAGGGGTTGGTTAGGGTTAATTGTTGTTGTACATTTTAATTTAAGTAATACTATATAAAGTAACTTAATTCAAATGCAATATTCAATTTTTTTTTTTTAAATTTAATTAAATGTTGACTGAAGTTAATGAAGAAAATATTTGATTCTAATTTTTTTTTCTTCACAAATAAGACGCACGTTAAATCTGCAAAACATTGAAAAATAGATTTTTTATGAAAATCATTGCTTATTTTTTGGTGCAGGAGACAACATTTACATTGAAACATTTCTGTTACCTTTTTCTTTGAGGGGAAGGATCGGATTTTTAAAAGGTGCTCTGAAGTTTTTTTTTTTTTTTATGAATTTTAGCCTTGAAAGATCATTAAATGTAAAGAACTCGAATCAAAAACATACTTTTACAGGTTTTATCCTTCTTGACTAAAGTTTCAATATTTTTACTATTAATAGTAAATCAAAGTTTGAAAGTTTTTACTATAGTAAATCAAAGTTCGATAGTTTTTATTTTGGAACTAAAGTTAACTATAGTTTACTTTTTTTAACGATAGTATCTTTTTTGTTAGAGTTGTCCGATGTCTATTGTTGTCGTCGACACAAGACGAAAGACCACCTTTAAGCAATCGCTTAATGGTAGCTTAATGGTGACTTAATGGTGGCTTAAAGAAGTTAATTCCTTTAAGCCATCATTAAGCTGCAACTTACAGGTGCTTAATGTCCAAACTTCATTAAGCTACCATTAAGCCACCATTAAGCTGAGCTTAATGGTGACTTAATGGTCAACCCTCATTAAACTTTTACGCATCTTATATAGAATCTTTGAACTAACTTTTAGTTATTTTAATATCATTTACGCAAAATCTATTCCAACTCATAATTTTGTCTCGATCATAATTTCTACGAGTTTTTTGTCATTATGCATAAACTTGATCACTGGGAACAAAGTTAGCTAATAGCCACAGGGGCTTGCTCGAGGTGTCTAATTTTTTAAAAAAATCATTTACAGTGATAATTAAACAAGACATCCTGTATCAGAACCGTATATTATTTTTTTTAAATAAATCATTATTACATGCGTTGTTTTTATTTTTAGTGTATATGACTTTTAAAAATAAATAATTATTACACACCGTGAGCAAGTCCTTGTGAAATATCTTAAATTTACAATACCAAAAATCAATTTGTTCTTAAAATTACCAATATTCATGAACACAAAATATAAATTATTTTTTAAAAACAAAATGGTATTTTTATTTCATGTATTAAAAGAAACATTCCACTGCAGAATTCACAGGAATATAACTACCGGTATATAATCTCATGAAAAAAACATCTCTGTCCTTTTTTTTGTGGGAGGTGGGGGCTACTGGTATACAAATGTTTAGTTTTCAAAGATTGACTTTTACCATGAAAAACTTTTTAAAGGCTTTTACATCATGAATAATTCTAATTAATTCGATCAGACTAAACATGACATCCGACCAGTTGTATACACATTGAGAAATATGATTTCTTTCGTTTGATGAACGAATTAGACAGAAATCAATTTCTACTTGGTGTGATAATAAATTAATTTTCGGAATTACAAGGTTTTCATTCGAATACGAGTTCTTTAGAACCGGTCTCGATAGCAAGGCTATATAAGAGGTGAATAGTGGTTTAAATACCAGTTTAGGACGACACGTAGAGCACGATAAAGTTTAAATCTCAGAAGCAGAACGAAGTAGCGTAGGGAGTGGTTCATCGACATGTTTTAGCCATTGTAGATGATATGTAATCACAGGAAGTAGAGTTGGAGAGAGATTTGACAGTGTGGAAAACGAGGTCATCAGAGAAAAGTCATCTTAGGCTTGTTTTTATAAGATAAGTATTCATTTGAGAATACAATTGATCAGTTTTTTAATAAGTAATAAAGTAGTGATAACAAGAGAGACTTTGAAAACAAATACATGTACATGATTGTATTAAATTATGAGATTCGTTAATTCTCGTCAGTATATCATGGTTTAATTCTTGATTGTTTTATATATTGATAAATATTTTATCTTTGCTGTGATAATCGAAGTTATTTCCAGAAATAGATAATTTGTTTTGTAGAAAGATGGATTTGTTCATGGAAGAAAACTGGTGTTTATGAAAATCAAAACAAATACGTTACGGTAATTTATTTTATTTTAATGCAATAAGTATTTTGATACCCCAGTTACCCCTCAACTCATTAATTTCTTTCCATAATCCTTTCCAAGCTAGAACACCTTATCTTATCCTCCTTCAATGAGTAAAAAGTCTGTCAAACAGTTTGTCGTGTGTTGCCACCTTTGGGACGTTTAATAATTTGTTTGAAATTCTCAAAGGTATTATTAAAATGACATATAATTTTTAGCAGACACAAGATATCAAGATGAGAAATAAAACCAATTTTGTAAAGGGAGATAATCCAAATTTACAGTAATTACCACTTAGATTTAACAGAAAATTCATGAAAATGGGTCTGAAAACGCTAAAACATAGATTTAAACAACAAACAAATGGCGGAGGCGGGGTGGCAGGAGGTAAATTACAAACTTTGAAACAATGTCCGTCCTCCAAGGGTGTAGATGGGAGAAAAGGCAGAGTAACGCACCGCATGGTCAGAATTTCATTAGTTAGATTTTGATTGGTCAGATTTTGATTGGTCAATCTCTGCCTCTCCTACCACGGTAAGACATGGAACAAAATTACCATTACAAAGCACAGCTATACAGTATTTCAGACTTTCACATTCAAGGAGGACACTAATTGATTACAATAAAAATTTATAAGTAAACTTAAATTTATTTATTTTAATGCAATAAGTATTTTGATACCCCAGT
>PRKT01002208.1:0-21381 GCA_003671525.1 Saccostrea glomerata | reverse complement strand
AATCATTTATTTATTTCTCTTCCTGCACCTAGCATTGACAAAATTTCCTCATTAAATAAAGATATTTTTCAATTTGTATGGAAATCAAAATGTGATAAGATTAAGAGAACAATAGTTACTCAGGATAATCTGTCTGGAGGTTTAAAGATGGTAAATATTGACAATTTTATGAAATCCTTGAAATGCACTTGGGTCAAAAGACTGTTGACTGCAACAAACAAACCATGGTTTGATATATTCCTGGCAAATAATGGAAATGATGTTATAAAACAAATTTAAGATTATGGAGATGAATACATTTCTAATGTCATAATGTCAAAGAATAATCCTTTTTGGTTGGATGTTTTTAGTTCTTGGAAATATGTTATGAAAAATGTGAACATGACATGGACATAAAAACTAAGGCTTGTAATATTCCAATATGGTACAACTCAAACATTAAGATCCAAAATAAGAGTATTTTTATAGAAAATTGGTATCAGAAGGGTGTCAAAACTGTTGGAGATTTTCTGTCTTAAGAATGCATTTTTCTTTCAAAGTCTGTTTTTCAAAAAAATTTTAATCTTCCTTCTGTAAATGTAATGCAGTACAATAGTGTTATTAGTGCAATTGCTAAATGTTTTAAAAATATGGCTATTAAGAGAACAATATTGTACAAAAGTTGTCTACCTTATGTACCTTTTTATTTTGAATATATTTTTTCGAATACAAAATGTTCTAAAATTATTTACAATGTCATAAACAAAAATTGTTTAAAGCCTACAGCAATTTCAAAGTGGAATTCAGAGTTGTCTCCTCATGGAGTGAATGATATATGCACTCAAGATGTTTTTCGAGTGTGTTTCAAGACAACAAATGATTATTCAGTACAATGGCTTCAATACCGATTTCTTCATAGAATTCTTCCTGTCGGGTACTATCTTAAGAAAATCAATATAAAAACATCTGATTCATGTAACTTTTGTAAAGAGGATACTGAAACTATTCAACATGTATTTGTAACTTGTTATGATGTAGTGGATTTATGGAGAAATTTGAGTATGCATATCTATAGAACAACTACTAAAAGAATTGGTTTTAATTCCAAAAATATTATATTGGGTGAAATGCCATTCACTAAAGATAGCATAATTATAAACTTTGTTATATTATATACTAAGCAATATATTTTTACTTGCTTATTACAATGTAAAAAACCAAACTTTCTTGGTTTGATAAATCATTTAAAATTGAAATATAATATTGAGAGGTGTGTATCAATTAATAACTCTAAACTGTCATTCTTTGATAAAAAATGGGACTCCTGGAAAAAAATGTTTGAATCAAATTGACATGTTTATTTTGATCTGAATATAATGTGAATGTCTTTAAATATATAAATTTGCTTTTGATAATCGCTTTTTATGATTGGTGAACAATTGAAATAGGGAATTATAAAAGCAGCCTTATTTTTTTCCGTATAATTCCAATTAAATCCGATATGTGTGAGTGAATGTAAGGGAGGGTGTGTGTGTGAGTTTAAAATCCTTTGTATATATACCACTATGTAGCAAGCAATTTATATGGAATTTTGTTTATATACAATGGAAATGTAAATAAAAAAAAATTAAATCTTATAAAAATTAACAAAAAGAACAACAAAATCAACAGTATTTATTTCTTAATAACATGATATTTTTTATAACAATAAATATAAAGGTCTCTTTAATTTCATTTTAAATAAAATTTGATTTTTATTGCTTGCAGGCTTTACAATTTGTTGTTATTTTTCCCCCTTTCTTGTTTGAAGAAGGGAATGGAATTAGCCGAGGTTTGCCGAAAGCTCTCGGCCAGTCAAAGTTTACGGAGATGACCGAGCGACAACCGTGGTATGGCTAATGCCAGTAAAAAGCTAATGTAGAAATACAAAATCAAGAAATTCAAAAGAATTATACGACCTGATAGGTGTAGATCAGTTTACTGTTTAAGATTGTTGCTAAAGACGGTAAGCTTTTTTAAAAAGCTCTACTTGTTAATTTCATTAATTAAAATAGTGATCAACTTACACGCTGAATACAAAAATCACCAGCCGAATTTTTGGCAAATGAAATGTAATAACTTCAGTACGAATACTACTTTATTTTGAAATATATCGTGTGAAAAATGAAAACAAAAACAGTTTGAGAAAACATACAGATATTTAGCGATTTGTAAAAATGGTCCCCCCTTCTAGAAAGCGATACGAATCAGCTGGTTAAAACTTTATCAGAAGACTGCAAATTTATGTTATGTTTTTTTTAAATCTTAATCTACGGGATACATGCTTATTTGTGTCTGAAAAAGGATAAATAAATAAACAAAGTAAATGTAAGTTTAAAATCGTTGTAGTAGTGAAACCTGGAAGATGAATTTCGCATGATATCAGTTGAGTGTGTTATACACTTGCTGTGGTCAGAGCTAAAGAATTTGAAAGGTGTGATAAACATACGGCGCCCCTGGCGCACCGGCAGAAACCCAATATATTTTTTAACAGGTGTGAACTCGGAACTGACCATAAGACTGTTTTAGATCACAAGAGAAATTCTTTCCGCGTAAACAGACATCCAAGGTCACCTAGCGTCATGGGATTTTGATTGACAGGTGATGCTCGAGGATTTTGTGCGTACAGCATATTCAGAGAAAGAATTGATTTCATTAAATGGGTTGAATATGAACAGAAGTTGTGGCAATTTAATAGTATATAGAATGTTAAATTGTGACTTCTGTAACTTAAATTAAACGAAGAATAAAAAAATTACAGACTATGTTAGAAGGAGGTTGTATGAGTCTCTCTCTCTCTCTCTCTCTCTCTCTCTCGTTTTGCTTTTTATACACTTTACAAGAAAAGAAAACTTATTAGAATAAAGAAAAAACAATTACTTACATTGAAGGGTTTTTAAAAACATAACGTAGTAAAAACTACTCTATGAAAATAATGTTTTGCTGTTACGAGAAATACGTTTGAAATTGTATAAAATTATTCATTTAAGATAAAATTTATAATTTTTATTTTCTAAGGTGAATGAAAAATTTTACTAAAATACAAATTTCTATACACACAGTTAATTCAAATGAAAATCATTCAATTTTATTTTACTGATATCTAATCTCAATATCACTCAATATCATGCGTGCCATTCAGAGTCCAATATCTGGTAGAATAAAAACTATTATTTAATATACACAAACCATAGTTATAATTTGTCATCAAAATTTATTATTAAATTTTTATCATAAACAAACAATTTTGTCTGTGATACTATTTACACGGTGCAGCTTGGAGGAGAATTTTCTGGACACTCGATGCGACACGGAGGGAAATTTACTGGACACGGTGCGACACGGAGGACATAAACTGAGATTTTTCTAGACACGTTGCGATACGGTGTGCATACCTGTATATTCTGAATCCACACACACCGTGCTACACCGTGTACACGGTGTAACACAGAGCGTTTTACGCTGTGTTTTTTCCACCGAGCGATGCGGAAAATTTTTTCCATAGAAAAAGCTGTTAATTATATCAAAAAGACTGGACTTTAATTTTTCGTGGGGAATGGTTGTGTAATAAAATGAAAAGTCGTAAGTCTCAAAGCTGTTGATTTTGGCGAAATCTTGTGATTTCAAATTGTTCAAAAGTTCCTTGGAATTTTGAATTATCCACACCTGATTTACACCACTTTTTGAATACATTGTTGCACAGTTCTCTTGAAGTTTCTCCTTCACTACTGTTAATATCTTAGTGAGGAGTAAAGAAAGAAACTTGGTTGAACATTTACTGAAACCCGCTATGTATCTTTGTTTGTAAGGATCATTTTGAAGTTTCCGACTTCAATATTTATATGGTAGTTCTAATTCACTCTGATTCTTCGGGATAGTAAAAGTATTCAAAACTGACATATGATTTTGAAGAATTTCTTCATTTGAAAGAAATCTGTGAGTATAGGTTGGATTACCACTTGTAGAATTAAATCCATTTTTTTTCTACACTGAAAGAAAAACCTAGTGAATTTAGCTAGTGTGCCTCGTAAAGCGTTTGTCATGATTAATAATCCTTCCGTTTACTGGCTAAGATAGTGAGGTTTGAAGCGGGGTTGTATAGATACTTACATACGTAGTGAAAGTTACTTATCAATTCTAGATTTTACTAATCTTATCTAGTAAATATACCCAATACCTAGTAAAACTGCTTTTAAGGTAGTGATTGTATGGACAATGAATTTACTAGTCTCCTTAGTGACTTTAACTAGCTATTTTTTTACAGTGTAAAGTATAAAATAAATAATGAGGCTTACAAACATGATTTGGAGATAAACCATAAGCAGAGAGTTTACTAAATAGTATGTCATGTGGCAAACAATAAAAAGCCTTGAAGAGGTCAATTAAAATAGCAGCTACATGTCAGGTTTGATCTAAAGCCATTTTCCAGTCTTCTAGGAGTCACAGTAATATAGTTTGGCATCCATGACCTTTACTAAATGCTCAAATTACATAGGAAATAGTGGAATTTTCAGGGGTTAAGGTTAGAGTTTTGGTTTAGAGTAGGGTAAGGGTTAGTGTTAGGGGGTTAGGGTTTGGAGCATCGTGAAATGAATACAACACCACTACAAAGATCTCTTCAGGACCTTTCCAAGAACGTTGAAATCGAAGCAAGGAAACAGAAGATATTAGCGAAAAACGAAAAATCGAGTTAGTGTAAGGGGCTAATCCATACCCAGCATAACGAAGTATGTAAACCAACTACCCTTTACCCACTATTGCATAGTAGGTTAACGTAAACCCCTTACCCATCAATTTTCTATACTTTCCGATCACATCATTTTTTGTCTTTTGTCTGTGTAAGCCGCGTGGGTACACCTAGGCAATATTTGCTCTAGAAAGTCGCAAGAAAATGGGTTAATTGTTCTACCCATAACGGCATTAGATAGACGTTGTCAAGAGCTCTGTGATAATCCCGAGAACTTGAAAATACATAACAAAAAAAAAGATTTTCTGCCGTTTGCAAGCCTTTTAAGAAAATCGCTTGTCATACGACTTTTTGCTCTCTGGAACGACAATATCATGACGTAAGCGTATTGAACTATTAAAAACTTTTCCAACGACACCAAGAACGTTGACATCGGAGCAGTCAGTGAAAAGATATGAGAAAAAAACGAAAAGTAAGTGTTTGCAGGGGTTACAGTCAGGGTTAGGGTTAACAGGGGTTAGGGTTAATGGGGGTTGGGGTTAGTGAGGGTAAGGGTTAGTTGGAGTTGGGGTTAAAAGGGGGTAGGGTTATTGGGGGTTAGGGTCAGGGTTAGGGTTAGTGGCGGGGTAAGGGTCAGGGGTAGGGTAAATGTAAGTGGGGGTTAGGTTAAATAGGGATTAGGGTTAGCAGGGCTTTAATTAGGGTTAATGGGGGTAGTGGTTAGTGGGGTTAGAGTTATTCGGGGTTAGTTTTATTGAGGGTTAAGGTTAGGGTTAAGAATAGGGCTAAAAGCGAAGATGATCTACCTAGGTCATGATCTATCTAATTCAAATTAAAGTGAAAGTGAAAGTCATGGATAAAAGCTATAGGAAAATGAAAAAGTGGAATTTTCCAGAGTTCATTACTTTCTTATTTCATATCGGATTAGGACGAGTTTGTTGTCGTTGGCAAGGTAAGGAAACGAACAACACGACTAAGTCAGAGTCATAAAACCTATCAAGAAAATGGAAAAAAGTGGCTTTTTATTTTCAACAAAGAATGTGCTTAGAAATTGACTAATCAAGAATTTTTTTACCATTTTCAACCTTCAATATCGAGAATGGCATGCAGTGGACACACCGCTCTTGTGTCAATGATACACTCTAAAAAGGACTCCTGGAAACTGCAAAGAGTTTACAAAAATACTTTCTCTCTCTAAAGATATTAATGACTAAACATGTGGAAAATGTACAAAGTTTTTAAAAAATTGAGAATCAGGGATTGGACAAGTTAAAGTGATCAGATCTGGAAAATCTGAAAAACTAAAGGGTCATTTCCTATCCAAATAATTAGGTCAAATGTTGGTGATTTTGTATTGTTACTGAACGTTTTCAACGGTGTTTGGTAACGTGAAGTGCGGGAAATAGAAATGGGCATAACAAATGGATAAGAGCATTATTTGGTCAGTTGGTTCGTAATTTTTCACATGCAGGAAGAGGTACGAAAGCCCAGAAGGCTCATTCGAGATTCGAGGTCCGAAATACGAGATTCGAAATTCGAATTTCGAGATTCAAGATCCAGATTAACCAATCAAAAGCGGGTTTAACATTTGATTACTCCCCCCTATTGTGATTTTACTATCAAGAAATCGTTAAATATACTTATAACAAATGAATCATTTGATTAAATTACAATGCAAGAAAGAGTGTTATATGTATTAGAAGGAAATTTAAATAATCATTGGATATTTGATCGGCAAGATATACTTCAATTTATATTATGGCTTCTTAAATATTAAATATTTAATAAAATATATATATCAGGAGAATATATATTTTGTATTGTCAATTTTTTTACGGGGTTTACGACATATAAATTAAGTTATAAATAAGTGCCAAGTGTCTAAAGATTGACAATAACCCCACCCAACCCAACCCCACCTGCCCATTTTTCCAAACACACTGAATGTTACTTTATAAAACTTGAAAGGCGACGTAGTATTGATAAACAAAAAAATCGTGTTCGTTTTCCTGATAGAGGAAATACATAAAAATTAAATATCTAATTACTTATCTCCACCTAAGGCTTTGATTTCTTGAATTAATTAAAAATTATTATACAATACAGATTGGCAATATGAATTAAAATAAATGCGGCATTTATTTATCTTATATCAAATTGTGGATTTGTCTAAATTAGATGCAGAACTATTTAACGAGGCCCAATCTATATAGTTGGAAATTACGAAAACGATATGAAAAAAAATTCAATCCATAGAAATATATTTGTATGTATTATGCCAAGAAAAATTAGAGTGAAATTTTGTTACCTCGCCTTTATTGTAGTAAAATGGGGGCACTTTCAAGATATGGACCATTTGTCGTGTTTTTATACACAATCACATACTAAAATCCCATAAGAACAAAGTATTTGTCAAATAAAAAAATATTAAATAATGAAAATTTTGTTTTTCACATAAATTGTGCGATTTTCATTCCTCATTTAAAAAATTAAAAGTAAATCGGAGGTAGCCTTTATTGCAGTAAGGTGGGAACATATCAAAACACAAAAATAGGACTTCTTTTATCCAACTAGATATTTACTGAGTATATAAAGATATAATACGCAATGGGTTTACATTACATTAACAAATTATTGTAATACTGCATTATTTTCCAAAAATTAGATTATTTATAATTCTTACATTATGAAATAATTTCTCTCCATGCTTTATTTTTTTCTTAACATTTTTAACACACTACGTTGTTTTACATGGAAAAAGATGGAAAGTGGGGGGGGGGGTTAGGTGACAAAAATTTCGAAATTTACTAATATTCTGACGTATTACATGTATATAGACAAATAAAATATTTTGGTGGTTGCATTTTAATGATTTAGAGACTTTTTTTAAAACTCAAGCTAATCCATGCATATTTGAGTCCGCAGTAAAAGGGATGTGTATAAACTCTTCAACCTGTTCAAGGAGAAAGACTAAAATCGTTTACTATAGGTTTCAGTGTTTGTTAACAAAATAAAATTAATGAAATTTGTAACAATAAATTGATACCTCAAAATGAATTATGTTTTACAAGTGATGGTTAATTAAAAAAGATTTTTAAAACATGTAAATAATAGAAATGCCAGAACGATCCTGCTTTCAAAATGCACAGTCTATGGAGCTTCCAAGAATGCAAGATCAGCAAAACATTTTAGCGCAATTTGACGTCATTTTAATTGTGACGTTATGGTATTCAATTGTGACGCAGTCAAGGGTACTGATACGTGACTGAGTTGACGCTGCGTTAAAACGTATGCGCAGATCAAGTAGATCGGGCCTCGTTAATTTTTGTTTTGATGCATCTTTGACGTCATCGATCAACGTTATTGAAACCCTCTGACAAAAATCAATAATTTAACTGAAAAAAGAGAATGCTTTAATAATGATTATCACTCAAGAAAGCTTTTCTATGATTTTTTAAGTTTTTATTTTTATTTTTAGAGCCAAAATCTTTCTTGACATAGATATACAATTAAAGAAATGTTGCTTTTTCTGAATGTTAAATGCTTAAGTTTAAAGATTTATCGTTCCTTGTTAAAATATGCGAAAATATGATAAGAAAAAAATTAAAAATGGCAGTTTTCATAAATTTTAACAAAGTTTTATTAATATACAATAAAAAAATTTTGACCCAAATTAAATTTTTAAAGATATAAATCAGCAATTTTAAATTATTCTGATTTTTTTCTAAATAATATCATTAAAAACTTATATTTATTCCTTTTGCAAAACATTTCATATATATACTTCTGAACACGTACAGCTAGTGTAATTGAGCTTGTTCTCTACGAGTGTAAAAGAGGAATTGCACACATAGTAGAAGTAGTTGCGACTATAGGCCTATGAACGCAATTACAGACTGCAGGTTCATAGTGGGAGAAAGTAGTGGGAGTGCAAATATATCGTTATGGTTTTATATTTTAATCTCTGACCATAGCGTTATGGCCAAAGACTAAAATATGCTCGTGAAACCTTATAACGCTACAGTTCGATTCAACAGTCAAGTCTCACTGCACAAATATACCCTTTATAAATGAAATATAATATATACCCTTGAATTACCGTGCAGTGTAGAGACGATTCATTAAATTACATATCTAATTATAATCATATAAAAATATAGCCCTTGATGAGGTCGATCCATAGATATATCGACTTCACAGAAAAGCATATCGACCGAGCACGAAGTGCGAGGTCGATATGCTTTTCTGTGAAGTCGATATATTTATGTTTTGACCGTATTTAAGGGCTACATTTGTTATATTTTTTTTTACATACAATGAAGCGCATTGAAGTGGTAAAATTTTCCATTTGGATGAAACGTTCTGAGTCATGTATTGAACGTCAATTATAACATAATGACACGCCCTTTCTTTAGAAAAGAGAAAGAAATATTCGTCGTAATGTTTAAAGACACCTCACTTTCCGCGACAAGCAACACGAGTTACACTGAAATGAAGATTTTTAAATAAGAAAGAACTATATATAGAGTCTCCGCTTCTGTAAAACACGCATTGCAACGAATTTGTAGATAATTATGATTTTATCATGTTTATTGGAGTAAGCATAACATGTATCAGTCGAACACGTGCTTACTCTGTGTTTATGTAGACCGTCAATTTGATTGGCTATTATATTTTTGGAATACCTGTTCTACAGGTATTCAATTGAATTATTTGACCGACTTTTCCTTTCTAAAGAAATGGGCGTATTTAAAGATAGCTCAAAACGTTCCATCCAAACAGAAAATTTTACCACTTCAAAGCGCTTTATTGTAGGCTGACAAAACACAATTAGAAAATTACGGGAAGAAGGCACAAGTTTCCTCTCTTTAACACTTAGAGACTACAGATCAAAATACTATAAGTAAATGAAGCAGTTTAATGTAATTGTGTTTCCTTAATCGATGGAGTAATTTAGATGATTTACTTATTTAAAATACTACATTTATTTGATTATGTTTTGTATCGATTTTTGACAAACATACCCAATATGTTCAAAGTAGATCCTAATTCATGGTATTGTTACGTCTCATCAATTGCGAAACATTAAGAAATATTAATACAAGATGAAAATTTTTTTTATTCAGAAACATTTAGTCATACACGGTATTAACTGAAATCAGTACTTTTTTTTGTTTAACAGAAAATCATTTCCATTTTAAGAAACTTCAAGTCAATATGCATTTCAGATGCTATAAATAGTCATTCAAATCTTTATGCTGTTATATACTTAATCATGTGATCAAGTTTGAGCCAATCAGAGGGCTTGGAATAAATGATAAAAATAATATTACTTCGTTTTAATACATAAAACTTTTTTTTTTTCATTATCATTTTAGCAAATGGCTCATTTGTTATTGATATAGTCAGCGATTTCTTTGTAGTAAAAACATAACAAAGGGGAGTTATCAAATATTGAACCCGCTTTTGATTGGTAAGTTTAAATCTTGAATCTCGAAACTCGAATTTCGAATCTTGTATTTCGAAACTTGAATCTCAAATGAGCCTTCTGGGCTTTCGTAAAGAGGACACTCTTGGTTTTAATAGTTTTTGAAAACAAAGCAAATCAGGTAACTTAGAGCGTTATTTTGTAACCTAAAGCAGATAATTGGTACCTTTGCGGGATTGGGTAACGATGTGCGGGAAATCTTAACCTAGAGCGGGATTTTGTAACGATGTGCGGGACATGGTAACGTTTTCTGATTGAAGCCTTTCTAAAGGGCCGAAGAATAAAGGAAGAGCAACAAGTGTACAAAAAGTTGCAAGTTTATCACATTCTGAAAGATGAAACTCTAGACTTCTGTAGTTAAAGAAAACAAAGCAAAAGCGTGATTTGGTAACTTAGAGCGGGATTTGGTAACGGTATAGTGGGATTTTGTCACAAAGTGGACATGGGTAATTTGTGCCGGAAATGTCGATTTGATTTCATTTGATTGATTGATTGTATATTGTTTAACGTCCCTCTCGAGAATTTTTCACTTATATGGAGACGTCACCGTTTACCGGTGAAGTGTTTCAAATTTAGACCTATACTCGGCACTCAGGACCATTGAGCAGTGAGGGTTCTTTATCGTGCCAGCGCCTACCGTGACACGGTACCTACGTTTTAAGGTCATATCCAAAACACCCGTGACTTTCACTTCTGATGCCGAGCGCTTGGCGAAGGAACAGTCACTACCTATTTTTACGTCTTAGGTTTGACGCGGCGCCGGGAACGAGAATCGAACCCGGGCCTCCCGATTTGATTTTATTTGAAACCTATCATACGGGCATAGGGCATTGAGTAGAGTACCTAGATGTCTGTTAGACAGTACGTTCTCAGATATATTTAAAGAAGAAGCTCTTGGCTACTGTACTTCAGGAAATCAAAGCAAAAAGGTCAATTGGTCAATTAAATTATATTCCTTCTTGATGAATTTTCGGAAATAAAGTGCTATGTGTCCGATGAGATGGGAGCTTAGATAACGTCCACTATGGTACAGAGTAAATTGACAGTGGAGACTTATGCTGCTTCATGTTTACGCAAGCAAGTACTAACAATACGATCACTTATTATCAGGAAACAAAATATGGGCAAAAATGTATGAAATTTAAAAGAATAAGCCTTCATAAATTGTGTTTCAGACCGTCCCTTTTATCACTAATTACACCTAACCTAATATACCTGTAAACCTACCCATTGCCCTTTTCTAGTATACCCTGAACAATTACTCATTTACCTTGTATACCCATTACCCCTTACCCTGTTCTGATAAACTCTGACTCATTTCTCATTAAGCTGATCTAGTATACCTCCATTCATTACCCAATACACATTACTTAGCATACCCTTTCTAATTATTCGTGATTTTTTTTCAAATTCATTGATTTTCGTCTTACTAGCTATTAGGATCCTTTCACAAAGAATTCACAAAGTCTTCATGACATTAAAGGGTTTTGGAAGGTATGCAAGATATTATTTAAGTATTTTGATCGTTTCAACCAAAGTATAGCACTATAATTTCATTTAGAGTTTGATTAAACGTGTTTTAATTAAGACTTCTTTCCTCTATTTGGTAACACTGAAAGAAAAAGACTAAGTCTAACAGAAAAAACGTTTTTATTTAGTTGTGTCTTCTATACGATTTGGGTCATTTCCTATTTTAAAAGAAATGGGCCAAATAATGGTCATTTTGTATTTTGCATTATTGAAACAGTTTCTAACGGTATTTGGTAACGTGAAGTGCGGGAAATAGTAACGTAAGCAAACCAATTCTAATAGGCATAACCAATGGATAAGAGCATTATTTGGTTAATGGGTTCGTAATTTTTCACATGCAGGAAGAGGACATTCTTGGTTTCAATAGTTTTTGAAAACAAAGCAAATGAGTGACTTGGTAACTTATAACGTTCTTTTGTAACCTAAAGCAGATAATTGGTAACTTTGCGGGATTGGGTAACTTGTGCGGGAAATAGAAACCTAGAGCGGGATTTGGTAACAATATAGCGGGATTTGGTAACGATGTTCGGGAAATGGTAACTTTTTCTGATTGAAGCCTTTCTAAAGGGCCGGAGAATTAAGGAAGTGCAACAAGTGTACAAAAAGTTGCAAGTTTATCACATTCTGAAAGATGAAACTCTAGACTTCTGTAGTTAAAGAAAACAAAGCAAAAGCGTGATTTGGTAAATTAGAGCGGGATTTGGTAACGGTATAGTGGGATTGGGTAACTTGTGCCGGAAATGTTGATTTGATTTCATTTAAATCCTATATTACGGGCATAGGGCATTGAGAAGAGTACATAAATGTCTGTTGGACCGTACGTTCTCAGATATATTTTAAGAAGAAGTTCTTGGCTACTATACCTCAGGAAATTAAAGCAAAAAGGTCAATTGGTTAATTAAATTATATTCCTTCTTGATGAATTTTCGGCAAATAAAGTGCTATGTGTCCGATGAGATGGGGGCCTATATAGCGTCTACTATAGTATAGAGTAAAATTGACAGTGGAGACTTATGCTGCTTCATGTTCACGCTAGCATGCAAGTACTAGCCATAAGATCACTTATTATTTTTAATAATATGATATTCAGAAGAAAAGACCAAGAGGAGCCTTAAAGAGAAGAAAACGACATTAGCAATCATCCCCGGTAGCATGACAGGCATTCTCCAACCCCTAGACGTGAGCATCAATAAACCTATGAAGGCAAGCCTCCGACGAAAATTGAATGAGTGGATGATCATCGGACAACACAGCTGTACAAAGAGTGGTCTGAGAAGAAAGCCGGAAGATGATCATCAAAGCATTCAAGAAGTGCGGAATCTCCAATGCCATGGACGATACAGAAGACGATATGTTATGGGAAGAGAGAATGACGATAAAAAAGAAGAGGACGAAGATCATGATCAACCCTACTTTTTTCAACCCTATTTCAACCCTATTATCAAGCTAAAACTTCAACAGAAACAAGCTTTAATGAATTAAGGTCGGTCGTGCAGTAATCGGTAACTAGGTTTTGGCTCAGCTACATTTTACCGCCAATGCCTTTAAGGGGATATCTCCGGACCCAGACATGCAAATGGAATGGGGTCTTGGTTTCTTGGCAGGCCAACAAGTGCTCAACAGTCAAAAATCTAACATTTGAAGTTTAAAAAATCCCCCCACCCACCCCAAGCAGAAAACATGAAACAGATTGGGGAACCTTATGAGTCTCAATCTATTACTCCATTGCAAAACTGGCGCGCAGCAAGTGTCTTATGACCTCAAACATTGAGTTGAACCCGAAGGAGCCGTTTTGCTGACCTCTCCCACTTTAGACTATAACCCTTATAAACGCTTCCTCGTACTGTGGGGTTGTTTTAACAAGTTATCATTAGGAAGATCTACTAGAAAATGTTGCTAATTTGAAGAAAAGGGGTTCTTAGGGTAAGGAAAAAATTCTCAATGATAAAGTAAATCGAGAAAAAACGCTTGAAGTTTGGCATTTTTGAAAAAAAAATGCTGCAATTGTTCGATTTTAAAATTTCTGCATTCCAATAATAGATATGCCCTTAACACTTTACAACTTACAAAATTGTTATGCAAAATAATTGAATCCTCACGTCATAGAAATATTACGTTACCATTTCCCCGCAAGCACTTTCTAGCAATGTACAAGTTTCTCTAAAGTGTAGCGTAAATAATATCATGACGTAATATTTTAATTAGAAAATACTTTTTCTTATTTTATGAGATTAAGCAAGTATGACGTAGTTGGAATTTGGCAATAAATTGAAGATTTAATGAACTTTTTAAAGTGCATGAAAATGCGTGATTGTGGGGAAACGGTAAATGCGTTATTGTTGGGAAACGGTAAATGCGTGATTTTGCGTCAGAAATAGGAAATGGTATATGCGTTAAAATGCGTGACTGGGGGGAAGGGAGTTAAAGAAAACATCCCTTTAAGGGGCTCATTATTTTTTATAGGGAAATGAAAAAGGCAAAATTTTTTAAATATGCCTAATTTTCCTGACCTAGGGTTGGATATTAGCTTTTGCTTCTGGATTCCTAAACTCAGAATATTGAAGGTTCTTGAAGGGTTATAGAAGCCCTATTAAGGGGGATATCGAAATATTTGAGGAAGATCCTCAACCTGATCCCTAAAGGTGACCAACGTCATGTTGTTAGAAAAAAATGTAACCCTGACCCTGACCCTAATCCTGACTTAGAATAAAAAAATCTTTGAAAGTAATATGTAGTTGGTACGTTTTTGGAAAGCCTTAAAAAAATCAAGGGCCCCTACTTTATTCGTTAAAAGTCTAACCCTAACCCTCAAAGTTTGTAGCGTTAATTGGCAATCTGCTAGGCAATTTGTAACTTATTTTCGGACCGGATATTGGACCTTTAAGTCGCTCATATTTTTTAATTTCAAACAACATTCTTAAAGAAAAAGACCAGGTCTTTTACTTGCACCCCTGAAAGTCGCAAAAATGCAGATCTTCTATTTGAAATAAAAGGTCAAACATAAAAACCCTAACCCTAACTCTAACCCTAACCCAAAAATATTTTGTTCTCTACAAGTCTCCATAATTTTTTTTAAACTGCGCTAAAGATGAGGGTTAATGTTTTTGGCTCCCCTCTATCTGTTCCAACCGAAACCACTTTAAAATACCCAGTAGTTTGGCTAACCCTAGTTGAGGTCAAACATTGACCATGGTCAGGGTAAGTGTTAGGGTTAGGGGTTAGGGTAAGGGTTAGGGGTTAGGGTTAGGGTATAGGCACTTTGAAGTGATGCGGGTGCGGGAATGCGGAATTCCTCTGCTTCACAAAATGTACTTAGGTTAGGTTAGAGTCTGTTTTACCTATTTTAAACATAAGACTATTGGTTGTCAATATATAATGATTAATTCTGTATTGAAGCCATTGTAATTTACTATTTTGGGTTGTTAAAAAAGGCAGACAATAAATTTCTTTCCAGTTTGTATCTGTCAAGGTGAAAAAATTTGCCCATTTCCCATACCAACAGGTTTTATTACTGATTTATTTAATATATCATAAATAGGCTTTGATCCTTATTTGGTTAACACAAAGACTTTGATATTACATGCGATATCTGGTTTATAAATAAATCCATTTCTACAAAAGTTATACTTCTTTAAATCTGCAAGTATCGCTTGTCCTATGCCTGTATAAGTTAAATGATTAATTTTCAAATCATAATTGTGTTGAATATTGTCTAGTGATAGGAAGTTACTATTCTCATCTAAAAGATCATATAAATATTTTATTCCCTTTGCATACCAAGACTTGTAAAATATTGCTTGATTTTCGATATTGAAATTGTTGTTATGCCATAAAGGTTGACAGGTATATTCTTGCCAATTTCTTATCTCTTTTTTCTCTTGAATTTCTTGGAAAGCTTTCAAAACATCTCTCCAGAAATTATTTTGTACGTTCTCTTGTAAATGTGACAAATATTCTGATCCTGTATTTAAAAGTTTATCAATATCAACACTATTTTCCAATAATTTTTTCCACTTTGAGTTATTGTTATAGATTATTTTTCTTATCCATGTAGATTTTAAAGCTGTTATGTAGGACACAATATTAACCATTTTTAATCCTCCCTGTGCATACTTTTGTGTTACAACTTTTCTTTTTATTTTGTCTACATTTGATTTCCATAAAAAGTTAAAGATCACTTTGTTTAGATCTTTTATAACACTTACAGGTGGGTTTGGTAAAGTAATAAATAAATGATTAAGCTGTGATATAAGTAATGATTTAATCAATGTGATTCTTCCAATAGGAGTTAAGTTTCTCTTTTTCCATTGCTCTATGATGGTCTTAATTTTGACCAGTTTCTTGTCATAGTTTAGTTTTGTAATTTTTGCTAAGTCAACATCATAATAAATGCCTAAAAGTTTAAAGTTTGTTGTCCATTGAAATTTCAGATCAGGGCAGAGTCTATCCTCAGAATACTTCTTACTTCCAATCCACACAATTTGGGTTTTTGACTGATTGATTTTGAGACCTGACATTTTATAAAATTCTTCTAATACTAGCATTGTAGCCTTTAGTGATTTTTCAGAGCCGTCAAGAATTATCATTGTGTCATCTGCATATTGTGACATTAAATACTCTGTATCATTAATCTCAATTCCTTTGATATTCTCATTATTTCTTATTTTAATAGACAGTATCTCAGCACATAAGAGAAATATATAAGGAGAAATTGGGTCACCCTGTCTACAGCCCCGTCCTAACTTGAAGAAGTTAGATAAAATTCCTGCTTGCGACACACAAGAAACTATATTATTTTGGAAAATTTTTATCCAATTACAAAAACTTGGTCCAAAGTTAAAAAATTCCAATGTTTCTTGAATAAATGTCCATGACACAGAGTCGAAGGCTTTCTCAAAATCTATCATGACTAATGTTCCAGGAATATCATGCAATTCTGTGTAGTGCATCAGATCGTATACAAGACGTGTATTCTCTCCGATGTATCTCCCAGGTATAAAACCTGTTTGATCTGAACTAACTATTTTGGTTAAAACTTGTTTTAATCTGTTTGCTATACATCCTGATCCAATTTTATAAATAATGTTTAGCAGTGATATTGGTCTCCAATTGCTGAGATGAAATTTACTTTTTCCTTCTTTTGGTATGCAAGTAATTATTCCTTGCTTTTGTGTAGAAGAAAATTCGCCTATTTCATAACCATAATTCAAAGAGCGTACTACAAAATGACCCAAATTTCTCCAAAATACTTAAAAAAATTCTGCTGTGAAGCCATCACTACCTGGACTTTTGTTATTAGACATTGTCTTTAATACTGATAAGGCTTCACTATATCAAATAACACCTTCCAACTGCAAACGTTCAGTATCATCTAATTTAGGGACATTACATTCTTCAAGGGATTCTTTAAGATTCAAATCAACATTCTCTAATATTTGAACTAAGTATAATGATTTGTAAAATTTTTCAACTTCTTCTAGAATTTCAGATTGCTTTGTTATTTCCATTTCCTCATTATTTTCACTTTTAATAATTTTTGGTATTATCTCATTTGTAAAATGTCTATTTTCAAGATTTAAAAAATAACTTGTTGGTTTTTCCCCTTCACTAGTCCATTTTGCCCTTGACCTTATCATATTCCCCATAAGCTTGTTTTGCCTTATTGATTCTAATGCTTTTTTCTTCTCAGCAATACTAGTTACATTGTTGTCATAATTTTTTTCCAGTTCAGTAATTTCCTCAATTAGGTCTTTCTCATTTTTTACCCTTTCCTTTTTTATATAACTTTCATATGAAATTGTTTTTGCCCTTATCTCCATTAGGAGTGTCTCTAAAAATAATTGGTCATTTATAGTAAATTGTATTTCAGAATTGGATATTTCCGTAATGCTGGCTTCATTGTAAACCAGCAATGCATATTGTGTTTTAACATGATCAATAACATCATTTATGATTTCAATATACTTTGTGTCTTTTAAAAGAGAACTATTAAATTTCAATAAACCTTTCCCATGTAAGAAATCATTAAACTTAAGGGTCAGTAAAATTGGTGAATGGTCTGAGCTATAACTTCCAAGAATATCACAATTTTGTATATCAGTCAACAATGAGTTGGATACAAGAGCAAAGTCTAAGCGTGCTTGTTTCAAAGGGTTTGGTTTCCTCCAAGTAAATCTTTTTGCTTCTGGGTGGAACTCTCTATAAATATCTATTAAATTATGACTATCTATTTGTTCAAGTAATTTCTTTCTGGCTTTTGGGTTATTAATATGTAAGTAATAGAAATAATCTTTGTTTGGGTCTAATACTAAATTAAAATCACCAACAATAATAACTTCATTGTCAAATTTGGTTATTAAATCTGACAAATTCTCATAGAATTCTGGAGAATCTTCATTTGGTCCATATATGTATATCAGACTTATTTTCCTATTTTCAACTGTTAAGTTCAATGCAAGAAAAATGCCAGAATCATCTAAGATTTGATCATGGACTACATAGTCAAAATTATTGTTAAATAAAATAGCTATTCCTCTAGCTTTCGAAGTGTATGAGCTAAAACGAGCTTCATAACCCCATTCATTTCTTATATTTTGTTCCATTTCATCAGTAAAATGTGTATCAATCAAGCATAGAATATTACACTTCTGTTGTCGGAAGTACTGAAAAACATCTTTTCTTTTTTTCGTATCGTTCAACCCCTGGCAGTTAGTAGATATTATTTTAATTTCTGACATATTTCATTTTTTTAAAAAAATTGATTTAAAAGGCAATTTTTCCCCTGTGTTGACAATATACACCCCTCATCATCCGCGAGTAGATTGTTGGTTAGAAAGCACAAAGAGATAGAATAAGAAAGAAATAGAAGAAGACAGAAAAAGAAGTTGTCATTATGAGTCATGTTCAGGGTTAGATTTGGTCAAATAAGAGTGAAAATTGTTTAGATAAAGCAAGATAAACATACATGTTACACGATGTATACAAAAATTATGTCACCGGATATCAGCATATACATAGTATATCGTAGAACCGTAATGTAATACGTTTTAATTTTCCGGAAAGCACGACAAGTTTTAACGTAAATTTACAATTTCCGGAAAGCTCATAAGTCAAATAAAGTATGTTTCAGTGTTCATTTTTTTTACCTTGATAAGCACATTATTAAATCTGCTTTACCATTACCCTTGTATCAGATTTGCTAAATCACGAAGATGGTCCTCCATAATCTTGAATCGTTCTTGTCCCAGTCGAACAGGACCACTCCCACGGGTTATGACAGCACCGGCATTGAGTATCTCGTTTGACTGCATATATTGCAGAAGCCGACGTCCCGCACCATGTTCACCGTCGTCCCAGTATCCCTCGCACAGTCTCCCACTCGTTTCCATGAATCTGTAGACCAGAATGCTGTGGTCAGCAGCAGCGGAGTATGCGTCAGTACAGACTTTTTTTATAGAGTACATACATATACAAAACCTAAGCTATTGTCTTTGAGAGAGTGAGTAAAATGCTACTTTTCACTATTTTCTATTTCAGTTACTGTAAACCAACTTTTATTCTGAATTACTTTATTTCGCTATTTAACGAAAATAAAGTAACCTAGTTTGTGTCAAATAATTTTCCTGATCTAGCCTTTTTTTTCTAATACGCTTTTCATAGAAACAGAGAATTAAAGAACAGTTCTAACCAAAAAAAAATTACTGGGCTAATAAGACACAACTGGATTCAATAAAGAGAACAACCTTTAATACAGGACCAGTCCTTTTTTTATCAACTCTGATGCACATAAGAAAAATCCTATTTCTATTTCAATGGTAATTGCAAACAGCAAACCAGTACATATTTCATTCAATAATCTTAATGTGCAACAATTTATCATAGATTGCATGCATTAGTATGAACCTTTTTTGGCAACAGACATACATAAAAACTCCAAAAACATGTATAACCTTCTTCTCCTTTGTGAGACCTTTCCAATGATACCAAACTTGCCGTAATTAAGCAATAAATAACAAAGTTACAACATTTCAATGAGTAATTCATTGCTTCACTACTTTCACTTTTACTTCCCTACTTTCACTTTCACTTCTTACGTCCCTTTCACTTTTGTGACCTAAATAGTTCATGACATAGATAGTTCATCTTTACTTTTAGCCCTATTCCTAACCCTAAGGGTTAGGGTTAGGGTTAGGGTTAGGGTTAGGGTTTAGGGTTTAGGGTTTAGGGTTAGGGTTAGGGTTTAGGGTTTAGGTTTAGGGTTAGGGTTAGGGTTAGGGTTAGGGTTAGGGGTTTGGGTTAGGGTTAGGGTTAGGGTTAGGGTTAGGGTTAGGAATAGGGGTAAAAACGAAGATGCCCAATCTAGGTCATGCCCAATCTAGGTCAAATGAAATGAAAGTGGAAAGTGAAAGTCACGGATACATGCAAAAGTAAAGGAAAAACTGGAATTTTCCAAAGCTCATAACTTTCTTATTTATTATCGGATGGAGACGAGTTTGGTGTCGTTGGAAAGCTTAGAAAACGAGCAACGCGATTAAGTCAGAGTCATAAAACCTAGGTGTCAGGAAACGGGAGAAAAATGGCTTCTTTTTTAAACCGCAGATTGTGCTTAGAAATTGACAAATTGGGAGTTTTTGACCATTTTTAACCTCCCAGATCTCGAGAATGGTATGCAATTGACACATCCCACTTATGTCAGTGAGACACCACAAACGGGACTCTTGGTAGCTGCAAAGAGTTGGCAAGACTGCGTTCTCCTTCTAAAGATATGAAGGACTAGACATGCGGAAAATGTACAAAAGTCTTAAAAACTTTGAAACAGGGATTTGGACAAGTTAAAGGGGTCAGATCTCGACAACCTGCACGTTGCCGAAGAGATCTAACTAGAAGCTGCTCAAGTGCCCCAAAAATCGGTTATGCTCGGAGACGAGGTAAAACTGCGTTCCGCGCTAAGTTCTTTCTCCGGGCGATAGCGCGAAAACGGTGAGAGATAGAGGCCCTAAACTCGTACAATAAAGATGAAGAAGACCTCAAGGAATGCACATTCCAAAGCTCAGCCTGCCAGTCCCAAGGGCGTGTTACCTATGGGTATTTGAAGAAAAGGTGCCGTAATTCCGGTTGGACCGGAAGGCAACGTCCTCAGTAGTCGAAAAATTGGGACGAATGGGGACTCTTCTTTTCATAAAAGGTTTGATAGGCCTCGATACCCTGACCTGAACCTCTGTCGCTGAAATGCCCAAGAACTGCTCCAAAGGGGTGGCCAAAAGACCCCAAATTGAAAGGTCCGTATCTCTGTGAATTTTCAAGCAATTTTCAAAGTCTTGGTGTCATTGGAAAGCTCTTGGCAAGTTCTGTCCACCATCCGAAGATGGTTGCTAAAGATCCAAAACGGGAAAAGTTGCGAGAGATGAAAGATGTCTATGTAAGCCGCGTTGGTACACCTAGGCAATATTTGCTGTAAAAAGCCTTCAAAAATGGCTTGATCTTTCCACACTTTCCAGTATTCGATAGACCTTGTCCAGAGCTCTCTGACAAGCCGAAGAAATTGAAAATCGGTCCAGAAATAAGGATTATCTGCCGTTTGCAAGCCTTTTGAGCATATCGCTTATTATTCGACTTTCTGCTCACTGAAACGACAATACCATGACGCGAGCGTAAAGAG
>PRKT01002206.1:0-23088 GCA_003671525.1 Saccostrea glomerata | reverse complement strand
TTTTGGCGTACTGACATACAAAAGCGTGTCTGACAGATGTCCATGTGCCCTTTGATGTATCATCCAAAGAGTTAAACCAAATTAGGGCAGGGCCTTTTAGGTGTAGATGAAAGGCAGCAATCCTTCGGCTGTCATTCCTCAGGTTTTAAAAAATACAAAAGGATTCAAATTCAGATAGAAATGTTTGGCCATTCTCACTGGCAAATCCCGAAAACTTGCGTATAAAATCTTTGTCCGAAATTGACAGGGGAATTTGTGTGTTACATCTCCCATAGGTTTGATTCAGGCGTGGCCGAAAGATTGGTGTTTCCTCCCAATCATCCATGTTTAAATCTGTTGGTGCTGGAGACACATAATTTTCTGGTCTTTACATTTTTGTCAGTTTATGTAGTCCGAATACCAAGTAAAAGTGAATACAATAGATCCAAAGTTTAGTCCAAAGTCACTAATGAAATTTTAGATTCTCCACCATGTAATAATTATATTGTTTTGAAATGATAATTCCTGGTTAAAGTTTAGAATTTATTCAAGTTCAAAAGTACAAAATCAAAATTTACATTTTTACACAAAAATTCCTAAAGTGAGAGTGAATTACAAACAAACTCAGGCACGTCTCATCTTTGACAACTCCTCCCACATTTCATAAATGAACCAATGAAACAAGTTAAAAGACAGTAGTAAAGTTTGGGGAAAGCTCAATGACATTAATTTATAACACAGGAAACAATTTGAGTAATCATAACAAATTCAAAGAAACACCAGTCTAAGATCTGACCATAAACCTGATAACACTTATGAGCTAATAGCATCGATACCGTGGGATGGAGAGAGAGATGTCAAGTTTGAGAAATTACAAGCACAGCAGTGCTCTTTCTGAAGATCAAATAAAACAATTTTCAATTACAAATTCCCAGTACATCAATTATAATATTTAAACAATACCTAAATCATAAGTATATACATCTAAGAAACTAACAAATTGTCTTTATCAAAAATATGCATTTATACGCATGTATATAACACTATTAGTCTACATTTTTAATGTCTAAATCTACAAAATCTAAATCTACAATTTTATTTCACAATGAAATGGAAATATAAGGAATCACTGTCTAGTTTTGAGAGTATGCCAGGGACATCAACAATAGTGGGAAACATGGGATAATTTTATCCCATGTTTCCCACTATTGTTGATGCCCTGGCATACTCTCAAAACTAGACAGTGATCCCTTAAGTAATTCGTTATTCTTTACAGGATACACGATACGATAGGATACACGCACTATACGATAGGATACAATCAGGATATTCGTCAATCGCCCGATAGAATTGTAAAAAAATAACGATGCGGGTACTGTACTTAGAGCACTTGTCGTCTGCAATACATCAGCTTCATTTGCCACTGCTTGGCAACAATCAATTAAAGTGCATTAGGATCTAAACCGTATGCAATACGTCATCATAAATTACAGTTTTGTAGCGTATAAGCAAAAACATAAGTATTTCCAAACCAAAATACATGTATATACCATCAGATAGACCGTTTTTGTTCTGACCTTGAATTATTATCTTTTTATCTTTAAACAATAACACATCTTCAAAAGACATGTAACATTGAGCAGAAAATAAAAACCAAACAACTGAGGGCTTGTTGGGAACTATCAAAATACCATAGGCTTTGCAACCTACTAAATGTTTTATGGTAGAAACTATTAAATGACTGAGGAACCATCTAATTGATTTCGCCTACTTTATACCATGTAAGGCAATCTACAGCTTCTGGTTCGAAGTTAAAAAAAATTGAGTTGCATCTAGCGAGTAAAGGATTGTTGAAAGTCCAGAATCTATCGACATAGAAAGGACCTAACATATAAAGAACTGACAAAATAAAAAAAAATCTTTCGTAACTCCCCAGTGACCGTTACAACATTTTTAATTATAAATATTTTAGAATTAACTTGGACTGTATGAAACATGTGGAGATAACGAACATAAATCAGGAACAAAAGTCCATAATAGGAGTAGAGTAAACATGGATCTCCAAAACATCAGAGGTGGGATCAGATGCGATGGAGGAATTGACATTCCCTGCGGACGAAAGTCATACACAGGTTTTACAGTTTGCATCTGAATAAATAAATTTTTCTATAGACATAATGGAATTTTTTTCTGTCACAGCGCATACATTCTACCCATTTTCTCTCGAAATAATACCGTCTTCCAGTGTTAAAATTTTATTTTTTTAATTTTAAAATTTAATTTTATTATACCCCCGCTCCGAAGGAGAGGGGGGTATACTGTTGTATTTAACGAGATTACCCTTGTGTGTCTGTCTGTCAGTCTGTCTGTCTAGCTGTCTGTCTGTCCGTAACAAATTTCCGTCGCAGTTTTCTCAGGAACTTCTCATCGTACATGCTTGAAATTTTAAGACAATCTTCTCTGAGGCATGCCATATGGTGGGATACATTTCTGTTTAAATCCGATATCAACTTCCTGTTTGTCTGTGCGTCTGTCCGTTTCCTACATAACAAATTTTCGTCGCAGTTTTCTCAGCAACTACTCATGGCAGGTGCATGAAATTTTAACACAATCTTCTCTGAGGCATGCCATAAGGTGGGATACATTTCTGTTTAAATCCGATATCAACTTCCTGTTTGTCTGTGCGTCTGTCCGTTTCATACATAACAAATTTTCGTCGCAGTTTTCGCAGCTACTACTCATGGCAGATGCTTGAAATTTTAACACAATCTTCTCTGAGGCATGCCATATGGTGGGATACATTTTTGTTTTAATCCGATGTCAACTTCCTGTTTGTCTGTGCGTCTGTCCGTTTCATATACATGTATAACAAATTTTCGTCGCAGTTTTCTCAAGAAGTACTCATCACAGATGCTTGAAATTTTAACACAATCTTCTCTGAGACATGCCATATAGTGGGACACATTTTTGTTCAAATCCGATATCAACTTCCTGTTTGTCTGTGCGTCTGTCCGTTTAATACATAACACATTTTCGTCGCAGTTTTCGCAGCAACTGCTCATCACAGGTGCTCAAAATTTTAACACAATCTTCTCTGAGGCATGCCATACTGAGTAGGATACATTTTTGTTCAAATCTGATGTCAACTTTCTGTTTGTATGTGCATCTGTCCGTTTCATATATAAGAAGTCTTCATCGCAGTTTTCTCATTAGCTATTCATAGCAGATGCTTGAAATTTTATTGCACTCTTTGTTGAGGCATGCCATATAGTGGGATTAATTGTGATATGAATCTGATGTAAACTTCATATTTTTCTGTGCATCTGCCTGTAATTGAACTTATGTATATAGTGCTTATTTACATCAGAGCGGGGGTATTACTAGTGAGCATTGGCTCACAGATTTCGTGTTTATTTTATTTGAAACATTGGTAAAGCATTCTTATTATTAGGAATATACATGGGAGGTTTTGAAAATTAAACTAGATAAGAGATGGGTACCCCAAAGCGTTGCAGACAGACAGACGGACGAAAAACCGATTTCTATATACCCTTTCGCTTTTTAAGGGGGGGGGGGTATAACAAAAGGAATTTCATAAGTCCAGATTCGATAGCTAAAAATAAAAGGAAATATGCCTATTTCTTAACATTTAACACTTTTGTTTCAAATAGTGCTTTATCCGTAACATTTGTTTAAAATTATTTTCTGAAGGCATTTTTACGTGGTAAGCTGGAATAGAGCAGCTGATATAACCTGTATTGTAATCAAGACTTTGTGAAGTTTTTGGACAGTTGGTTTCCCAGTTCCTGGTGGAAAAGCAGTTGAAGCAAACATCTATGAGATGTGGTTGTGCAGTTTTAACGCAAAAGGAATGCTGCTGGTATGTAAATGGTTAAAGCAAACCACTAGAAAGTTAGCCGGGTCGCTGCCGCCGCTAGACAGCTTCTGTAGGAACCATACGGGTGGAAACGATTTTTCCAAACTTGTCTTTGCTGCCCGAATGCTAGACTTTCAGCACTTCTAATTTTCTTCCTTATGGCCTGATGGGGAGAAACATACAAAAAACACAAAATACCATGATTTCTATCGATGAAGTATAGATTTATGAATATTGAGACTTATATACGTCTTGATTTTAAACACCTGTATATCAAAATGCCTTGTAACACAGTGAATCTTCGACACATCTTTGAAAGATATGAAGATAATAAAACAGTATTCAATCTCAAAGTACATAAAACAATAGAAAATAGGAGCAGAGGAAACATGGACCTCCAAAACATCAGATGTGGGATCAGGTAGAATGGAGGAGTGAGCATCCCCTGCTATCGGGTCACACCCGCCATGTGCTCTTTGTCATGATCAGGAAACAACGGAAAAAATCTGTCGTCAGTTCAATGTACATAAAAATAATGGACCAACAGAATTAGCATGAAAAAACGTCAGTCAGCATTTGACACAATGATAAATTGTTGAAATGCTGTTTGGCTGATTTTATTTTACAATATGATATTATTACACAGAAAAAAGTCGAATCAACCCCAAAAAGTGGAGATTTAACAGAAGACGAAAGGTAGGATGAAGATGAAGATGTAGTTGAAATACTAGAACCTGATTCATTTGAAGATGACTTCCAAATTGAAGAACACCCAATGAGAAATGGAACGATTCTCAGAAAACGTAAAACTAAAAAAATAAGTATGTCTTATATAACAAGGAACAGGACTCTGAAAGTTTTTTTTTCAGGGAACAACTGATGCTGTTTTATCCTTGGAGAGATGAATAAAAAGATTTGCTTGACAACTGTACAACTTATGAAGAGCACTTTCTTCAAATAAGTTATCAAAGCCAATAAATTAGAATATGAAGCAGGTGATAGTGTTAGTGTTATTGTTGGAAGGAACATGACGGAATTTGATGAAAATGAGCATTAATTGCTCCAAATGTAGAGCATACTGAAGGATTTGATTAAGAACATTTCATCAAGATATTATTCTATTTAGTTGTCAACTGAAGATCTTTGAGGATTTTTGCATACCCTATAAAATGATTGCATACCATTTACATTTTCACAAGTTGTGTAATTTCATTTCATGAGATAGTTTTAATTGCTTTTGTTCATTTAAAGTCATAATCTAGTAAGTGAAAGTGCCTACACGTTTCTCTAATTTAAGAAAATTATTTAGTCATTTAGTTTTGTTACCAAAAATCATAAATTGAGAATAGGTACAATTTAAAAGTATTTTGGCTTAATTGAAAATTGCATTCCATGGATTTAAAAATGCTTTTTTTCTACAATTTTCTTTTAAACTGTAACATATGTAAGGTACAGGAAAAGTATCATTTTATTAATTATGACGTCATAATGGTTCGAACACAAGCTAAGACACTCATTGGGTATAATGTCATACAGCGTAGAGTCTACGTTAAGCTCAGTCTTCGACCAATGAGATACAGTGATTGTAAAATCCGACAAAATTATTTTAAAATTAACATCAAAAGAAACATTTATTAAAGATCTACATTTTAAAACATATTCAGTACTACAATGTATATATAAAAAGAATCAAGGGAATAAATCTATAAGGTTAAAGTGAATAAAAATGTTTTACAAAGTAAGAATCAAGTAATAATAATACTGTGTTTATGTAGATATAAATAGTAATGCTGAACATTTTGCTGCCTTGAAAAGTTTAAAGAATCAACACTGATCGATCTAATACGAGGGTTGTTCGCTATGTATTGTGTAATGTACGATATCTCATATTTATCGTATATATAGCATTCGATTCAAATAGTCAAATGGACATTACATCCCTTCAAAGTATTCTCCGTGATTTGAAATACACAATTTTAATCTCTGAATCCATTTCTGAAATGCGTCACGGAACGCTGATTTAGGTATACCCCTGAGGCACTGACTGACGGCTGAGCCAAGGGCCTGTCGGGACTTGTATCGACGACCAGATAAGAACTTTTTAAGTTTTGGATAAAGGAGAAAGTCGCATGGTGCTAGATCCGGAGAGTATGGTGGGTATGGCAATACGGTAACCTTCTCAGACTTCAAAAATTGCTTCACAAGCTCAGATGTATGTGATGAAGCATCATGAAGAAGGCGAACATGCCTAAATCCCGACACAGGACGTCGTTTCTGATAATATTTCTTGAGCTTTTTCAGTACAACATCTCGGAAATACCGACCTGTAACACTTTTGCCCTTCGGCTTAAGCATCACAAGAGGAGAGTATGCAATACAGGACCTTCTTTGTGCTCATTGTCCTTTTGGCAACTACAGACCTTCTACCGTGTTTGGTTAGCCATAATTTGTTTCCAACTTTTCTTACTTGTTCGAAATAGTGAACCCCTGTTTCGTCACCAGTAACTATGTTTGCAAATTTTCTTTGATTGAAGTTTGGAAACATTTTAAGCAATCGCTTAGCGGTTTGTATTCGTACCTTTTTTTGGTCATCTGTCAATATATGGGGTATCCATCTGGCAGAAATCTTTCGTACTTTCAAAATACGCTTCAAAATAAAATGCACCCGCGATAGCGATATACCAACAGCTTTGGAAATATCACAAAACGTTTACCTGCCATCATTTTCAATTATTTCCTTGACTTTTGAGACATTTGTCTTGCCTGATACAGTCACAGGTCGACCCGATTTTGCAGCATCTTTGACGGAATCTATGCCAGTCAGAAATTTCTGTCTCCACCTACGAACTGTCTCATAAGATACCTTATCAGACCCATAAACTTCCCCCAATTCAGTAAAAATCTGCTTTACCGAATTACCGAGTTTTGTGCGAACTTTTATATAAGCTCTAATTTCTTCAATATTCTCAACCCGTTTCCCAATCATTTTTACAACAGTGGTCAACGACTGGCTCTATTGAAATGACGATTTTTTTATAACCATGTGTAGATGAAGGCTCGTGTTTATACTGTTGGCAAGGTATTGAATAGAGTTATCCAGGCGTATAAATATCAACGAAATCGTGTAAAGCATTATCACGCTGTGGTACAATACACAATACATATCGAACAACCCTCGTAAGAACTAAAAACAATACACAACACTAACCAGGCCATAAGCAGAGACCCCTGGGGGATTCTAGAGATGGCCCAGGTTAAGAAAGAGAAAACATCCCCTGTCGCAAAATATTTACCACTGAAAACAGAACTTTGATATTTTGAAAGTGAACAACTTTGTACATTTATTAAAATTGAAAAAAATTTACATTAACTATTTGAATAAAAAAATGAAATTAAGAGATTTTCTACATTCATAAATACGAATGGAAGAATACCATCGATCTAAAATCAGTATTTAGATTACACATGTTTTTAAATGTACACTGCGCATTCAAAATAAGCGATCAATGTTCAGTAAGTACGTTACAAAGTATTCTTTAAGAAAGTTTGTTATACAAATATGTAGAATTTTGAGTAAGGAGAAAACCCCTATGTCTCTAAGTTCAACAACATAATAGGACGGACTTCATAGGAGACTGTTACCAATTCGAAAGGCCAGTACGGCCAAAAAAGAACCCGTTGTGTCTTATTTGTAATCGGCGGCATTTATGTTAAACAGATTATTTTCAAGAACATTTAAGCTTTCAAAAATCTGCAGATCCAAGATTTAAAAATAAAACAATGGGATAGGAATTTTTGGCAGGGCTTACTAGCATGAGGCGTTCTTAAAGTGTAATTCTGACAAGACGTGCCTCAGAGTTGAGTGAGTTTAAAATCCACCACAATGTAAGTGATCATTAATTTACTTGGCTATATCAAATTTTAACTTGTATTTTAAGCTACAATCTTCTTTTCCTATACACTGGATTAACAAAGATCCATAGCGCATTTAATAGTCACTTTCGCCTATTCTAGTAGCGATTCTTTAAATATAGTGTTTAACCAATGTTAGTTTATAAATGCCTTAACGCAAATCACACAAAAATAATATTCAAATATTAATAGTTCGCTAATATGATCGATACAAAAAATCCTTCAGTTTATATGAAGAATACAATTAATACTGAGGTACCCCCCTAAATAATGAGAAACTGTAGCTAAAGATCGCCCTTAACAATAGAAACAACTTCTGACAAATTCTATTTGGATATGACTGATATTAATTACATTTGGATAAATTTGGGTAAAGGTGGTCTTCATATTGAAAATGTTGAAAATATGTATTAAATTTTCTTCTAAAATTATTTCAAGATTCAATAATCTGTCTTAATTTTATCCACTGAACTAACTTAACTTCGTGGCGTAGTGATATGATCATAGTGATCGTGAGTTCGAGTCTCACATGCAGTTTGTGTTTCTTATCTACGATTTTATTTTTTTTTCTCATTTCATTTTTCCTATGTTTTCTTTTATTATTTTTTTTTATAATACATGCACAGATAATGTAAGAGATATATAATACAACATTACACCTTGAAAGTATCTCGGGAAAAAACAGTCTTAAACTATTTTAATAACCCCCAAGCTGCTAGCTTGTTTTATTTTCAAAATTTTCTAACAATCCTGTTTAGAATAAGAGTATTTAACAAGTAAAATTATTGTTAATTGTAACAAACTTGCAACTATGAAAATATGACACTGGTCCACAAATGATTACATACATGTAGTTTGATTTTGAATTGAAAAGGCACCTGTATCTATAGATAGAAACAGGTGATTTCCATTTAGTAGGCCGAGTCGCCTGCAAGGCAGCTATGGCTCTTTGTTGTAATTTCAAATAATATCTCAGAGTAAATATAAATAAATTCTGCATGTGTACATAATTTAGCATATTCAAAATTGAAGCAATCAATGGATAAGGAGTTGATGGCGTAATCATGAAGCTGAGAGAACATGTAACGTAATCCAGTATGAATTTTAATGGCGGATTCCGCCTTGGAATTGGGTAGAATTGAGCAGGAATTGGAAAATTCCGGGCGTACTTGAGGCGGAGACGGATTTTTCAAAAAGTTACGCCTCAGGAGAAGAGACGTCTGACAGGCGGCTTTCTAATTTCCGGGCGACAGTTGGCAAGCTCAGATTTTCCGGGCGTAAAATGGCATGAAATAAGAAACACAAATTACGCCTGGAACTTTCAGGAGAAGTAAAAGCCTCTGATTGGTCAAATAAATTATCAATTAAGGGTCATTTCAGATAGGAGGTTAAGTATGAATTTGATCATGAAGGAGGGAGTTTATTGTGAGTAAAATAGGCAATACACATATATCGATTTTAAGACTTTTACACTTCTTTTGGATGACACAGTATCTGCTGGTAGGTGTGATCATTAAAATCTAGTACACATTTGAGTAAATTTTAGTAGGATACTGTACAATGATACAGTTATTACTTGTTGACCCTAAAATTACTTTAGATATTTGAATTTCCTTTCACACATTCTGAGATTAATAACAGTCTGATAGAGGCTGCAGTGAGTCTCGAACTGTAAACTACTGAGTAAATCAAGAACTGTATTAAGTAACTAAAATGTTTCAATAAGATTGTTGAAGTGATAAAATGTACCAGTATTGTAAAAAGTTTGTTTAATTCTAAATACACTCTCAATCATGATGGTGTTTTAGTGTCACTTACACAAAATTTATAACTTATATTTCTATACTATGTTAATGATCTGTCATTATGTTTTCTTACAATTAAAAAAGCTGTAACATTGCTTTAACATTGTAAAACATAATCTAAATGTTTTTCTTTAACATGGTAAATATATAGGTTATTAGGTCACATAGTATTATATGACATTTTTGAATAAGTTTTCTTATTATATCACAAATGTAATAAGTTTCGCTATAAACCCTGAAAAATGCCGAGTCACACCGGAAACAGTTATGTCACGCCGGAAACAGTTATGTCAACCCTCGACGGAAACAGTTATATCATCCTTTCGATCACGTTCACGTGTTTTTCCGTTACGCATTTTAGCTCGGGTTGTAAACAACGGAGCGTTATTCTTAACGTCAAGAAGGCATTTTTTGGATTATTTGTGTACATTTGAACGATTTTGAATGATTTTAAATTTTCTTTTAATTTCAAAAATGTCATATAACATATACCACATGGCTTCTCGGGCGACTATACCATATATGCCCCTCGGTGACAGGAAACCCTCTGCCTTAACAATCCAGGGCTTTCCTGTCACCTCGGGGCAAATATTCTGGTATGTCACCCTCGAAGCCATGTGGTATATGTATAATATAATAATACATTCCAGGCGTAATTCTATTCCCGGCGTCATTTTAGTTTCAGGCGTAATTTTCTTTCAGGCGTCATTTATTTTTCCGGGCGTAGCTCATTTGCATTTTTCGTCTCAAATTCCTGCCCATTTCCTCTTGTTTTCCGATTGGGTTACGCCCGGAATCTCTGTATCCTCATATATAGAGAGAGATAAACTGACGCCCGGAATTCCCTCTCAAAGTACGCCTCAATTCCCTATATTCGGGCGGAACATTCCGTACAGGTTGTCAGACCAAAAGTCTGAGGAACACTTTAGGAAAGAGAATCAAATGCAAGTCAGAGAGCTTCAAAATTCTTGATTATTGATTATTTAATTATATGTATAAAGATACATTATATTCTATTTACTTTTGTTTAGTAATAAGTCATGCAGGAGCAGAAGTCTACACTGATATTTTGTGAAAGAACACGTCTCCCTACATCACCACTCAGGTATAGTGTTATAAAGAGAATACAGCATTCTACATCACAGCGCAGGTATTTAAGAAATAAATATTCAGTTAACATGGCGTTATGAGTAGCTATTGTTCTGGTGGTATATTCCATGACACATGCTAGCGCCAAATAATCGTTGTTTATTACTTGTATTTGCATTATTTGCCAAGCAATTGATCACCCTCAAGAATCCAAAAAATCAGAAAGTTATCCTTAATATTTAGATGCTCTAGATTTTGTAAATTCAAGAGCTAATAGCCCTTAGTTTGTTTCTATTTACGCCGCCCTGCATGTGATTTTATCAAACAGAAACCGGTAGATTTATGTAAAAATTCAGTATTTTTACAATTTGAAATTTTATCTCAGACAAAGACAATTGAAATGCAAATATATAGTGTTAAAAATAGAACACGGCACTCTACATCAATTGCATGATGTTTTAGATTTAACACTCCTCCCTATTTTTTTAAAAAATTAATCAAGAAAAAGAATTAACTTTTATAATATTACTACTTATTGATAGGGAGATTTGTTAATTCTTACCTAAACCATCTCAAATGGAGAGAACAATTATAGGCCTTTGCCTGTTGTTCAATCCATGTTCATTGTATACTTCTTTGAATATCATGAATAAAATACCTCTTAAAGTAAACTAAACTTACTTTAACCATTTTTTGAAAACATCTACATGTATATGACATTACAGTGAGTTATTTGAATACGTTGAAATATGAAAATAGTAATTTTTATCATCAGATTTCACATCATACAGTTTTGATTTCTGTTAACATTAAAGACACCATTAAGTTTTTACACCCATTCTCAATATAAGGGCTCAAATAATGTCGCCTCATTTTCATTTAAAAATAATACCACTGATGTAATTTTTAAATCAACATTATAAATAGTCATATAACAATGTATAAGAATTCATATAATTATCGATTTGAAAGGGTATATAAGGAGTTCCTAATTCAAATATAGTAGCCTATTTGAAATGTACGTTACTGTCGCCGAGGCAAATACATTGTATTATTCTGAATCCCCTCTGTGTAATATATAGTTTTGATTCTCAAGTAAAAATTTTCTGATAAATTAAACCTTGTATCATATATATTTCTTTTCATAACAATAAATACATTTTCTTTGTGATAATAAATAATTTTTATTGTGCAATGTCCCTGTCGCTTAATTCCATTTCAACCACATTACAAGCAAACACAAAGATTATACACCTGATAGTTTTGTTCTCCTTTATTTATTGATGGGCTAAATTTGAAATTTCAAAGGATTAATTACTCCTACTTAGATAATGTAACATGGAATTGAACAACTTGAGCAACTTTTATAAATATGTTTACGGAATGAAAGACATTTTCAATCGTAGAGATAAGAAAGAAATGTACGTTACCTATATTCTTCCATTAAGAATACATATTAAGTAGAAAATATGAGACGACTCTTAATAAGCAACTCCTTGTATCCTGTAAACTGGCAAAGACGTTTTGCTTAACACAATTAAAAATTATTTTTTACATGAAAAGTGATCATTTGAAATGTACGTGACTGAAATGTACGTTACCATGAAATTCGAATTAAGTGAATCTCGCACGAGTTTTCATGTATTCTAATACTTTCACACACTCGAATGTGTACACAAAGGAAAGTTTCAAAGGTTGGAGGTCGGATAAATCCCAAAATTAATGAAAAGAAACGTCTCTGCTGAGGAAAAAAATATATTAAGGTCAATTATTATGTAATATAATTTTGATACCTGGTATATATTTCTGAATACGAAACCTGTATGATGCATTTCTTATGATATGCAGGTTCAAATAGTATCAATATATTGCGTGTCTAACGTATGATTGTGGAAGAGAATTGATTTTTATATTTGAAATGTACGTTACGTATGGTAACGTACATTTAATGTATTTCTAACTGACATTTTTTTTTTAAATTTAGTCAATGAATTGCGTTTACACGAGCAAAACAAAATTATCGTTACAATCTATTTGACAACTGGCCACATAAATCCATCTAAATGCACCCCCAATCCTCGTAAATGTTTTAAACTGTTACCACATGCTAGAAAATTTATTTCTAAGTGTCTTAAATTCATCTTTGGCAACCTTTTTGCAGTTTGTTTACTTTTCATATGCGACTTTTCGGCAATATTAATTGAATTGTTGTTGATAATTTAAAACAAGGTATGCATAGGCTTATAATTGGTAAAAAAAAAATAAAAAATAAAGAAAAGAAAAAGAAACAAAACAAATAAACCCAGAACACAAGACGATCACGTACATTTCAAATACTGAATACTCGGTTTTGTTTGAATCATTGCATTTTGGGTTATATTTTTCCAGATCTGCTGAAAAGCAGGTATGTTTGTGTTTTGAAAAACGATGTTGCAACATACTAAATGAAATTGTTAACAAGACTGTCGATGGATATATTCGGAATAGATTTATGTTAAGTTTCAATGACCAAACACGAACATTTGTTAGATCATAGCAAAATACATCTGACTCATATTTTTTTGTCTGTACCCTTGCACACAGTTAGAAGTAACAAGGCTACGACCGATGTCAATTTCAGTGAAACAGCACAAAAGAATGGTAATGAACTGAGGTGGAGGGGACTCCCCAATAATATGTGAAATGAACGTTACCGAAGTGACGTGACAGTCATGTAGTTGATGATAATAACCTCGTTTGTTACATAATGATTTATATTACTGCCTTAAAACGCTTCATTGATATGATTTTTATGTCAATAATTGTTTTTTTTTTCAATATTTTCTTATTACTAAATACAAGCTTGAAATGTACGTTACCTACTCATATTCTGAGGCAATCGTGTCTTTATAGTGGTGATTGTGACATTTAACACAATGTAATTACATAGAGAATCTTTTTTGGAATAAACTGAAACAAAACGATGAATTTTTAAATGAATTTTAGATGAATTTTAAGCTTTTTAAACAGAAATATATCTTGAAATGTACGTTACATTTGAATAGTTTTCTAAATCGGCATGGATATATGTTAAAAAAGACAGTAACTACGAAATAGAATTTTACTACATGTACATGTTAGGTTCCAGTATCTATTAAAAATGACAAGATTCCAAACTGATCGCTCTTAACAAAACATAGAGAAGAATTTAAAGCATATATTTAAAAAATGTTTTTATACATCTGGATCAAAAAGTAACCTTTGTTTTTTGAAAGGAAAAATCAAACGCACGTTCGTATGCCGCGAAAATATGTTGCTGACAGGGTTGGTAAGATGTGCTGGTGTTAAGATGAGATATTCCAATTGTGATTTTAATGACTACATTTTTTTTGACATATTTTTTTGGACATTGAAGAAAGAGTAACGTACATTTCAAGCTACATTTCTGAATAAAATCACCCTCTACTTTATCATCTTGTCATTTTTCCATGCATTATAATTTGATGAAAAAAATCTGGAAACAAAATCTTCAGATACTTTCTTACAAAGGTAATTGATAGAAAAATTGTTATCTTGAACTTAATTTTTTTAAAAAATCAGAGAAGCATTTGTGCCCTTATATTGAGAATGGGTGTTTAGCTCCTGTAACAATTAATATTATTTTTTACATTTTTAATGCAATTCACAAGAACTTGAAATTATATTCACAATTTTATTTCACTCTGTCCAAGATCTCAGTAACAAACAGTGTATGTTTACACATTGCTAATTTGCAATGTATTTGATTTTCTTCACTATAGCACTGTCAAACTCAGCCACAAAGAGGTTGTCCCCGGTGTCTATACATAAACCATATGGACTCCATAGATCACAGTTATTGATGTAACCGAGGAACTGTCCATCCTAATCTAGGATGTGGATACAGTTGTTGTCACAGTCTGCTGTCAGGATCTGACTCTGGCTGTCTGTTGTGATGCCATATGATGAAATGATCCCTTGGTAGTCAAAGGATGACCAGGGTATATAAATCGGAGTTTTCCTGTCTGATTAACCACCACTACTGCACGGGCTCCAAAGTCAGCCACACAGATATCCAGGTTCCTGTTCTCACTGATGTATTTTAGGTCATCAGATGAATACAGAGGTTTACCTTCATTATCAAATTGAATGGTTTGTTTCTCTTTGGAGCCAGAGTAACGGACGACTTTTGATGGTTTATCATCATCACTGGCCATAATAACCAAGAGGTCACCAGAAGAGGTACTACAGATATAGAGAGGTTTCCATCCGCGTAGTCTGATCACTTCCTGTATCTTGTCATTCTTCACCATGTTTACAGTTCTTTTAATAAGGTCAGTTTAAACTAAATCTCTTCTTTTTGTCACTGCTATGTCACTTGGTTTGTTCCTAGACTTGGTTTGGATTGATTTCAGTACTTTACCCTGGAGGTTGTAGAGTGTCAGGATTTTGTCATCTCCACATGTCCAGATTTCCTCATCACTGAGACAGGTAACATTGTATAGTACCTCATACTCAGTATCTATGGTGGTGATGAGCTCTGGTTCATCAAGCAGTGGTTTGACTGGAGGACAGGATACAGCTTCTGGTGTCTTCATTATGTAGCCATGTTTTTCTGTTGTAACAGATAATGCTGACAGAGAACCAAACATTTGATAAAGCTGTTCTGTGTTGATTTGATGAGGAGAGAAACTTGGTAATGAAACATTGACTTTAGGCGGTAAACGTTTGAATTCAGCAATCCTGGATTTGTATGTAGAGGTTAAGGAGACATAATTGGAGTCCAGTATTTTCTTCAGATTAAGTATGTTCTGTTTTACATCAGTGGTAATCTGTTTGATTTTTTTTTCCTGTTTATTAAGAGCAGCCAGTTGTTTAGTTTTCATCTCATCAATTTCAGATTTCTGTTTGTTGACAATGATGTTAATTTCTCTATGCCAGTCTTCTTCTTGATTTGTGACAGCTGTTATTAGTTTCTCATAATGTTTTTCCAATTCAACTTTTTCAGAGCTTAAATCTGAAATAATATCCTGCAATGTTGGATATCTTCTTTTTTCTAGATCTTCCAAGTCATTTTCTAACTCTTTTGTTTTTGAACTGAATTTCTGCAGAGCATCAGATAAATCGTGCCCTTTGTGTTTCCCAGAGGAGATGCAGGTAGAACAGACAGGAATGTCACATTTCTCACAATAAAGTTCACAATGTTTCTGAGTGTGGTTTGGACATTTTGGGTAGTTAAAGTTGGGAGTAGATTTTCTGTGTTTATATGGTACAACATTGTGTCTTTTAGATGAATCAGAGAGATGTTTTCCAACACAGACTATACAGAGATCAACATGACAAAGTTCACAATGACTCTGTAATGCAGCTGTTTGATACAGGTCACAGAGGAGGATGTCTTGGGGGTCCGTTGCTGGGGTTTGGGTCAAAAAAATTGTGGACCCTGTAATTAAAAGGAAATGAAAACGATGATCACACGATTAATGGAATTTCAAGCAATTTAAAACCAAAACAGTTATTATTACTGTAGAATTTTGTTGTTAGTGAAATTCATTTTGGAAATGACACTAGGGAAATATTGATTACCAGGTAGTGTTTACAGTTTAACACATGTTATGTACACCTTGTTTATTTATTAGAAAGAACATTCTTTTATGTGTTTAATTTAATGTCATGAATGACGGAAGCTAGGGTAATGTAACATATCAAATTTACTAATTATAATCTAGTCTTACCTCTAAATCCAACATGGCTACCCTGATAATCCAGTACATCACAATTTACTTCACGTGAGTGTCTTCGTTCTAGATGTTTACCTGATTACCGTCATGTGATTTAAATGCTTGACATATTTATATCTGTCAGTGTAGATTGAAATCATGCATTGGTAATAACAATAATTAGATGGTGAATTTCACTTTGTAAATGAATATTTTGGGGGTATATTAGATTCGTCTGTTTGTCTGTCTAGCTGTATGTAGGAATTTATTGTTCGGAGATTATCTTTTAACTTTCCCAATTTTTTAAAGTTCTCTACAATCAATTTATACTATTTGATTGTATGATTGCATATTGTTTTAACGTCCCTCTTGAGAATTTTTAACTCATATGGAGACGTCACCGTATGCCGGTGAAGGGCTTCAAATTTAGACCTATGCTCGGCACTCAGGGCCATTGAGCAGTGAGGGTTCTTTATCGTGCCAGCGCCTACCGTGACACGGGACCTACGTTTTTAAGGTCATATCCGAAAGACCCGTGACTTTCAATTCTAGTGCCGAGCGCTTGGCGAAGGAACATTCACTACCTTTGTTTACGTATTAGGTATGACGCGGCACCGCGAACGAGAATCGAACCCGGGCCTCCCGATCACGAAGCGAACGCTCTACCACTAGGCTACCGTGACCGGTTTATACTATTTGAACTTATGAATCTAGTACTTATAGACTGATCTGTCAAAATAAAAAAAATAAGTTGTGACCTTTTTAAGATTTTATTGCTAATCATAGAAATTTAGACTAGTACACCAGGAATGGAACTCTTTTTTTGTAAAAAATGTAACCAAGAAACTTCATACTTAATAATAAATATTACAGGGTATTAAAATATTAAGCATGTTACATGTATAATTAAGCTATGGTTGTTTTGTAATAGCCATGGCCTTGAATTAAAAAGATCTATAAAGGCAAAGATTGCATTCCACTCAAAAGTGTACCCAAAATAATTTCGACAAGGTCACAGAGTTCAGAATTTAAATAAATCTAGCAAAAGTCATATTAAATTGAATGTTTATAAATTAGAAAATTGTACTTGTGACTTAAGGTAGGATTCTTCTCTGGTTTCTGACAAGATGAAACATTTTTAGTATATTTGCTTATATGTCTTATATAATGAGGTGTATTTAAAAGACCATGTTTTTCTTTCCTCATCACAATTGTACAACTTTAAATAGAAATAGTAAACTGGGTTTGAAAACTAGCAGGGACTATATTTTTGGCGGAATGGTTGCGTATGAAAATATCTTCTTTTCTGCCTCTCAAAATTATAATAGAACAATGAATTTAGTTATAATTTTTACACAATCGAAGACTTGGAGAAATTTTCAAATGTGAGTTAAATTAATAATGAGAGACTAAACTTTCAAAATATATCAAATAAATATGATTTTTCAAACAAACTAGAACTTTGTTAGCTTTTAAACGCTTCCTATCTAAGTGCAGATTTGAGCCAAAACTCAATAAAAAGTATTTTTTCTCTCTTAGTAAACAACCAAAACTTTTTGTTTGTGTATCATTTTGTACATTTATAAGACTACTTTATTATATGTTAAAATAAGAAAAAGTTAAATATAGGAAGTATATGAAAATAACTAATATATCCTAAAAAATTAAGAAAAACAGAGAAAATTCGGATTAGCCAATATCCAGTTAAGTTAAATCATTTATGTAAATTTGGTAATATCATGCTATAGACCCGATATAGTTATATGTTTTTATGCAAAAAAGAACAATCTTTAAACTTTTGAAATAGAAGTAGGTATCACATGATTGGCAACAGTATTTTTTATTCTTAATGTCAAAGAAAAAGATAATGACCTTGACCTGACCTTGCCGCTAATATAAAACGGTCAAATTTAATTTCACTGATACTATCACTTACTCATATTGTCTTCTTGATTCTGTGAAAGTTTCATTAATTTTTAAATATTAGAAATATGAGAAGAATCCTACCTTAAGGGTATGTAAGAAACTTGCACTAGTCATTTGTACAGGGTCAAGGTTACATGGTACAATGTAAACAAATATTTTTCCTTATGTTACCGTATATACTCGAATATAAGTCGGTCCGCCTATAAGTCGGTTGTATTTTAGAAGTTCATTTTAGAAAGATTGACCTTCTATAATACCAGTCTTTTTATATCTCGCCTATATAAGTTGGACATAGAGTTTTGGACCAAAGTTTAACTCCAAAAAACGACTTATAGGCGAGTATATACGGTATTTTGCAATGAATTAACTCCAAAGATTATACATATAGTATTTAAGGTAGGTTTATAAGGAGTTAATTATGATCATAGGATATGGCATGGCCTAGATCAAAGGTTATAAGGACAAGGTCACAGAGCTCAGGGAAACGTCATAGTAGAAATAGTGTTAGGAGTATCAATAGGTGATGTTTGGAATACAAGTGTTTGTGTCCAAGAAGTATGTCTAGATGTTCATTAAATCTATGCTTTATCCATAGAAATTATTACTTTTTTGTTTATTGTAGGTATCTGCTCATCAGGCTAGTGGAAAGATAGCCGAGTCAACAAAAACTCGTATTGAGTTAGTGGCCAAGTATGATGAACTCATGTCTAAAAAGTATGTCAAGAAAATCTATTGAGTTCCTAACAAAATATGATGAACTCAAGTCTACAAATAGGCTTAAAATAGGGTTTGTAAGCTCTACTGGTCAGAGACTTTAATTGATTATTAACCACTTAAGATTCCGTATTTTTCGCGAGTATTTATCATCATGAAAGGACTCTTGAACGTCAAATCGCGAGAATAAGAATTCGCGTATGGACAGTTGATCAAGGGCTTTTACATAGATTCTGGCACCATAAAAATATAGGTAAATATCTGCATCTTGAATATGGGATGTATAGAATACCCCGCTTATGTCGAAGTCGATCGCCGGTTTATTTGTGTAAACCGTTGAACTGTTATAAATATTTCCCTGGACGTGGGTTCACTTCCTTATTGTCGACTTAATTGTGCTTTGCATGCCATAATAAAACAAATCAATGAAAAAGGCGTCCTTCTTCCTTCACTGTTATTGAGAAATGATATTGTTCACAAAGCTAATATTATAGCGCATTTAGTTTTTTTATCCATACAAAATAACAAGAAAATTGTTTTGGCAATAAAATATGTTCAATACAAAAAAAAACATATTAGGAATAAAACAGTTTTAATTCTAAAAAAAAAAAAACGGCATTCTCCTGCAATAATTCATTAAAGATACTTACCTGAATCAATAAATCCTTGATATTTTCAATTTTTATAAACATATTAAATACAAATTAACCACTCAAAATTCAACTTTACATTACTTAGCGAAAACTAAAAAAAAAAAAATATATTTGAAAGACATGAAGATTCTATTAAAATATTTTTAGTTGATTTTTAAAAAAGAATTTTCTTTATGTTCAAGTGATTTTACCATAAGTTATCAATATTTGTATTCTATAAGAATATAATTAAATGACTATGAAACTTTTTTAACTGAAATATCGGAAAATAATGCAAAGTATTCAAGCTCAGAAGATCAAACAACAATACAGATTGGACCAGACAAACACGGACCTATAAAATAAGAAGTGGGATCATGTGCCGTGAAGGAGAATGTGTGTCCTGCTGACCGGTCACATCCTTCGTGTTATTTGGCATGATCGGGGAATAAGGGGGAAATACTTCAACGGTATAGTGTGTATACGTAAAATCACCTGAAATTAGTATGAAAGACGTGAGTCAGAAATTGATTTCATATTTACTACCAAGTCATTGTATAAACTATAAGAAATGTTCATCAATTTGTTTTTCAATAATAACCTACATTGATTTAGAAATTGTTCATGCCAGGAGCATAATTATTCTTTGTATTGGATCAACGTCGAGATATTATTCCGTATGCAAATGAAAATGATACAGTGTATATTGCTGTAAAAGTAAAGAAAATTGACGATTGAAAAGTTAAAGTCTTAATGTTTATCATAAAGTTTTGTTGTAAGATTACGATAGATATTTATTTCAAATAGAATATTCCAATATGAAACAGATGTACATGTATCAGACGCTGTGTTATCTATTTTTCAAACTCACTGCATACCTGTTAACGACATCAGAGTGGTAGTAACCATTGTTAATTGACAATGCATATACGTTGGCGATATATTCATTAATTGTTGATTTGAAGGCAACATAACGTGTTTTCTTCTTTTTTTGTAAAAGATTTTGAGCCATCTTAGGGTTTCATTGAATGTCCAACAAGAAGTAGGTCACGGTGACCTAATTTTGAATATCTCAGGTACTTATCGGCTTAGAATCTTCAAATTTTGTCAGTTTAGGCATTTTTGGTTTTTGAATATAACATCGACCAAAAAGTAGTTCACAGTGACCTACTTTTGAGATTTGATGGCTATATTTAATTATCTCTGGTACTAATTGGCTTAGAATCGTCAAACTTTGTCAGATGATGCATCTTGGGTTTTCAGAGAATGTTGACCAGATAGTAAGTCATGGTGACCTACTTTTGAATATCTCAGGTACTTATTTAATAAGAATCATCAGTCTTTGTCAATTTATGTATCTTGAGTCCTCAGAAAATTTCAATCAAAAGGTAGGTCACTGTGACCTACTTATGGTATTTTATAATTATATTATAATATCTTCAGTCTTAACTGTCTAAATATTATCAAACTTTGTAAGTTGATGCATTTTGGGTCTTATGACACTTAGAGAGTTGGAGGCTTCTAATAGAAGTGATAGATTGTACAATTTATCAGAAGAGCGATTCAAGGCCCTTGGGCCTCTTGTCATATAAGATATCAATTTGTCCTGACAGATACTTATCGTCTTATGTCAACTTTGTCAGTAACTTATGTCGACTTGTCAGAAAAATATGTTTTCAATTGATGTCCTATTATTTTTTTTTACGTTTATTTGTGTTGATTATTATAATTGTTTAAAACCTTAAATTTATTTGTAGTTTAATTATTATGATCTATTTTAACCTTAATTTGTAGGTTGATTATGATAATCTCTTTATGCTTTTATTTGTAGGTTGATTATCAAGGTTTTTTATAACCTTCATTTTTAGGTTGATTATTTTACCAGTAATCTTTTTAACCTTTATTTGTAGGTTGATTATTTACCTATCATACAGAGATGAGTGATTTTAAAATCCACCACCATGTCAGTGAGCTCATTAATTTACTTGGGTATGTCAAATTTTTATTTGTATTTTAAGCTACAATCTTCTTTTCCTATACACTAGATGAACAAATTTTTTGTAATTTCAAGTAATATCTCAGAGTAAATATTAAGTAAATACTGCATAATATTATGTACATAATTTGGCATATTCAAAATTAGTGCAATCAATGGATATGGAGTTGTTGGCTTAATCATGAATTAGCGCCACAAGTTTGTGCCATATACATATTCTATTTATGAGTGATTTCTTAGCGGTTTTCTTAAAATAGCGCATAATCGTCTGAACCAACGCCACTAAAATATGAAGCCTGCTATTTTAAGTACACATACAGTATATCAGAATACAAAGCTGGTCAGATATTAGATACAGATTTGTCTTAAACCATTGGTTCTGTTGGCAAGGCTGGTAAAAATTTTACTGGGTTGGTACTCTTAAGAAAAATGTTGGTCCAGATGACCATTTCAGGTGCGGATCAAGAAATTTTTTCCTGGGGGGACCACCCCAGTAAAGAAAAATCCAATCCCAAAGGGGGGGGGGTAGTCTACGACTTCACACATATTCACATTTATCGAGGGGGTGGGGGTGGGTGGCGGGTGGGGGGTTTCTAAATTTCAGGGGGTGTCCTGACCCCTCAGACCCCCCCCCCCCCCCCCCCCCCCCCCTCTAGATCCGCGCAAGCGTTTTGAAAAATTGAGCGTGATGAAAATTTAAATAAGGTTGAGATCTGGATGTGCAGCTGAAAGTCACAACTACAGAGAAAATGGCCGCATACGAGGCGTGTTGACGATGGTCAATTTAAATTCTTATAGCAAAGTAAAAAAAATGTGTTAATTTATATGTCTCTTATTTAAGACTCTCTATTCTAATAAAGGAAACTTGTAAGATTGAAGGCTGTAGAAAATGATAAAGGGAATTTAGGTGCTCTTATTCATATGACTCTCTCAACGTCAAAACAATTAAGGTACATGTACCTGATTTGACAAAGCTTTGACTGGTCTGAGAGAACATTTGACATTGTCAGACCAGATGTTGAGGAACACTTCAGGAAAGAGAATCCAGTCATAGAGCATCAAGACTCTTGATTATTTAATTATATGTAAGGGAACATACATTATATTCCATTTATTTTTCAGTAATAAATCAGCTGACGCAGGAGCAGAAGTCTACACTGATATTTTGTTAAAGAACACGACTCCCTACATCACAAAGCAGGTATTCAAGAAATAAATAACATTATTCAGTGAACATGGAGTTACATATTTATATGTCGCCTGTACAGATTTCTTGATCAGTGGCTGGTCCATCAATGAAATGAAATGTATAAAGACGTTCTCATAATTTATTTAAACAATAAATGATGCACTAGCACGCATCATGGAATATGCCAGCAGAGCAATTGCTATTCATTTAAACAATAAAATGCTTTCTTTGTTTGTTATTACTGCAATTAAC
>PRKT01002204.1:0-30695 GCA_003671525.1 Saccostrea glomerata | reverse complement strand
CCAAGGGAAGTAATAAATAAAAACGATAACTCAAGGCCTATACATTACAATATATTTAAATCTCGTGCACTCGCCTTGTTTTGCTTGCTAATAAATTGTGAAATGCCTTTAAAAATCAAATTTATTCAAACACCTGGGTTATGAGACTTACAAAACACTGTAAACAATTTACAAGACAGTATAATTTTTTTTCTCTATGTTTTTCATGACAAAAGCTCAACGTGTAAAAGCTAAATGCAAGTGTTTTACATTTTGCGTATTGAAATTTAATTCAGAAAATTCGAAATTAAAGAATGCTAGAGATTTAGAGCCATAAACTATAGCTTGCGACTAATATAGAAAGAACATTGCAGGTGTCGCTGCACGAGGATTTTTATACCGTTCAGTCTGACTTTGTGATCAGAATATGAATTTCACAGTACTAGTGGAAATAAGTTGCTGGTCATCCTGGTATGTGTCCGCAATAAATAAAATAATGAATAAAATTAAATTTTGTATCGATATCACATTTTAATTCTTGCATATTCCATAGGTCAATATACCGGTATTTATACTCGTACTGTAAACGTGACTACGTTCAACAAATGACGTTGTAGATATTAATAACGCCATAAACGCCAAATTTTAGCATTTTAAAAGAAAACTTTGAAATTATTTAGCAAAAAATCTAGCGAGAAGACATATTGATTTTTTTTATATTAATGGTTTTGATTTTACCTCATCTTGACATTTTGAAATTCCTGAATAATTCGTCTACGTCTTTAAAAAGTTATCCAACCTTTTTAAAAGAAACTATTTTCACAAAATTGGCTTTAAAACGTCATTTTCCCATATATTTCAATGGTAAAAGCGTCAAAAAGGATGAAAAACTATACCGCGTTTACAGTACTATAACATTAAAACTACTTAGGCAAATTTAATAAAAATTGCAGACGATACGCTTTTAATTCTAAGGAACATTTTATCAAATTTTCAGGATATGTTTTCTCGTAAAAATTTCCATGCAGTAAACCCACGACCTACCTTAAGGTAGGTCCGTACTTTCAGAATTTTCTGTCAAACTGATAATTTTTCAATTTGAATACCTTGAACAAGTCTTAAACTTACTAAAACACCCATAAAAGACATATCTTTGCAGGTTAATTTTCATACAAGATGTCTCAGCACACATACCTCTAAAAACTCAACAGCCAAAGTTGAACATAAAAAAGTGTAATATCATATTTCTCTTAGTTATGCACCAAATCACATCAAATTTATGTTAAAACTTATGAAGATCAAAAATATTCATTTGCCATGAGAATATTTGAAATCTTTACTGCAAAACATTAACAAATTGGTGTTGAATCTGTCGATGTCTTTCAGAAAAAAATCTCAAAATATCTTTATTTTTTATAATTCTCAAAATCCAAAATGTTTAGATGCCATTTTTTCTTTAAAACTATTAAGAATTATATCTAATGTTAACGAAAACACATACTTTATTATGGTTGACCAGAGAATTTTAACAAAACAGTCTATTGAAGATGTATACCCCCATTTTTGGAATATTAATTTTTTCAATTATTCAATGCAAAATTTTTAAAAAGTAAAAATTAAATGGATGATATAGGCTCTAAATCAATAAAAATAGATCCCATGTTAGTTTGCTTAAAAGAAAATTAAAAAGATTTAGGTCCATAAAAGCAATTAAGAATTTTGTGTCTGTGTATGTACTAAATGACATATAAATCTTATGGACAGAATGCAAAGTGTTAATTTCCATAAATAATGCATATTAAATGCTTCATATGCACAATAACACTATAATAAACAATTGTATACTTGCTAAATCATTTTCAATCACCCAAAAAGATTTATATCAATAGAAAGTGAAAATCAGAATTTTATATTGATGTGTAAAATTAGAACCGGATCCGTAAAAGTGTGGGCCTTCCTTAATTAGCCTTTTGTAGCACATAATATACGTCATTTTTACCAGTATGACGTCATGTTTTCCAATATGACATCATTTTTACTTATAGGACGTCATGTTGACAAGGTCGTTGCAATCTGTGTGAAATTTTAACCAGCGGCTTATCTTGATGCATTGTTAAGTTTTGTTATTGTTTATTTATTATGCTGATACGATTTAAATTTGCAAATTATTCTATTTTTTGGTATTTTGAGGAATATCTATATTTGTGTGATGTAAAAATATACACTTCTAAATTCTCGCTCTCTTTTCCTGTTACTTGCTGCAGATTGCTGAAGTGTTTCTGTCAGCTCACAGACCTTAGATTGCTTAGAAAAAATTGAGGTGTTAAAAAACAATAAAGGTATGACACTCTTTTCATAGGGTACCTACTTTCGCCAATACAAGTCTTTTAAATCAAATGCTTTACAATTTTACTTTCTATCCATTCAAACATTAACAATATTCATTTTCTACCAAAGTTAATTCCGTATATTGAGATAATAAGATAATGAATGAGAGCCTGCAGTAACCACAGTCCAGTAGAGTCCACACATAGCGGGGAGTCGACACCTGTTTTGATAGGGGACAGCGTATTGGTGTGACTCAAGGTCATTCCCATTTTAAACTCTACTGGTCAGAAGAGCTTATGCGATAGTAATGCGTCCGACAATTTTTCAAAATGCTACTCCTCCTACAGTTTTGGTCTGATTTCAATATAACATGGCACACAAGTAGACTACCCTAAGATACATAATTCTGTGTATCGGTTTTTGATTTCAATGAACGGTGTTGCTGTGGTTACTAAAAATATATTTTTTTGTGAAATTCTTTCAAAATGCTACTCCTCCTACAGTTTTGGTCTGATTTCAATATAACATGGCACAAAAGTAGACTACACTTAGATACATAATTCTGTGTATCGGTTTTTGATTTCGATGAACGGTGTTACTGTGGTTACAAACCAGAAGTCTCTGTCGAGACTGAAGCTCTACTGGTTTGTACTTATAGCAAAGGAAGAGGAAAGTACTTAAGCAGTTGGGAATTGAAACTTACACTAGCAAAAAAGAGAATAATGATCCTTGAATTAGTTTCTTTATGTTCTTAGTGTAGTCTACTTGCATGCTACATTATATTATAATCAGACTAAAACTATTTGAAGTAGCATTTTGAGAATAACAGAAATTGCTATCTTTATTAACCAAGGTAAAAATGTTCATTGAAGTCAAAAACCGATATAAAGAATTATGTACCTTAGTGTAGTCTACTTGTGTGCCAAGTTATATTGAAATCAGACCAAAACTGTAGGAGGAGTAGCATTTTGAAAGAATTTCACAGAAATTTCTATTTTTAGTAACACCATCTACACCATTCGTCGAAATCAAAAACCGATAAACAGAATTATGTATCTTAGCGTAGTTTACTTGTGTGCCAAGTTATATTGCATTCAGACCAAAACTGTAGGAGGAGTAGCATTTTGAAAGAATTTTACAGAAATTTCTATTTTTAGTAACAACACCAACACCGTTTGTTGAAATCAAAAACCGATAAACAGAATTATGTATCTTAGTGTAGTCTACTTGTGTGCCAAGTTATATTGAAATCAAACCAAAACTGTAGGAGGAGTAGCATTTTGAAAGAATTTCATAGAAATTTCTATTTTTAGTAACAACGCCAACACCGTTCGTCGAAATCAAAAACCAATACACAGAATTATGTATTTTAGTGTAGTCTACTTGTGTGCCAAGTTATATTGAAATCAGACCTAAACTGTAGGAGGAGTAGCATTTTGAAAGAATTTCACATAAATTTCTATTTTTAGTAACAACGCTAACACCGTTCGTCGAAATCAAAAACCGATACACAGAATTATGTATCTTAGTGTAGTCTACTTGTGTGCCAAGTAATATTGAAATCAGTTCAAAACTGTAGGAGGAGTAGCATTTTGAAAAATTGTTTACAGACAGACAGACAGACAGACAGACAGACGGACGGACGCCGGACGCATTACTATCGCATAAGCTCTTCTGGTCTCTGACCAGTAGAGCTAAAAATAGAATTTTTTGTGAAATTCTTTCAAAATGCTACTCCTCCTACAGTTTTGGTCTGATTTCAATATAACATGGCACACAAGTGGACTACACTAAGATACATAATTCTTTTATCCATTTTTGAATTCGATGAAAATCATTGCCTTGGTTACTTAAAATAGAAATTCTTGTTAGATGCTCTCAAAATGCTACTCCAAATACAGTTTTAGCCTGATTATAATATAATGTGGCATGCAAATAGACTGCACTGAGAACATAAAGAGACTTATAATCAAGGATCATTATTCTATTTATTGCTGTTGTAAAGTTTTAATTCCCAACTTCTATTTTAAAGTACTTTTCTCTTCCTTTGCTATAAGTACAAACCAGTAGAGCCTCAGTCTCGACAGAGACTTCTGGTTATTATAGTATGGATAGACGACTGAACTGTAAACAAAAAACGACGTAAATATCCATCTGCAAGATGAATAAATAGTGTTAGGAACCACGTTTAGAGTCTTGTCAAACATTCGTTTAAACTTATATATAAAACATTAAACGCATCTTACCGTATTTAAACATTCTCCATATTCGATCTGAAAAAGAATATTCAAGTAGTAATTAAATCCCCGAATTAAAAAAAATCTTTGCATTACAGAATGAAAACAGAATAGATAATAAAATTGCTGCGGTAGTATTATAAAGTGTAGATGATTTGTAATATCAGGCAATAAATATGATGTCTGAAACAATAGAAATCCACATTCGATTTTTGTTTTAAATATAACATATGACATTTAGTTACCTGTCTTACCTTTTTAAGAGAGTATTGACTCTCTTTTTCAAAAGGACGGTTCCATTTTAGAACCAAAGAACTACATGGGATTGGTTGAATGTGGCACTTTCGTCTATTTACTTCCCTCTCACCTGCCATAAACGGGAAACGATGTTCTTGTTCTGTTGCTCAGATTTACATGATTGTAATCCTTAGTTTATAACGTCGTGTTTTAAATTATGCGTGGTCTATTATGATGCGCGAAGTACAGACATAATGTTATACGTATTAAAATACAATGGTTTCAACACACTTTTTCCCACAGGCGCTTAACGTATTTAACCTTCCTGTTCATGAATTTAAAAAATCCAATAATATACTAGTAATAATATTATTATAATAATTATAATATAGAGGATTTATTTTATTTATGTAAAGAAAGGTAAAAAAAACGTCAATTAAGCGCCTGTCCGTGTGAGTTTTTTCCCCGAACGCATCGTTCACTATTGAAAGTGTTCATTAAACGATCAGTAGGCCATGGTTAAAGTTTTTACCATAAGTACCGGTATGGAAATCTCCAAAGTCAAGGTTGTTGGTATCCAATGAAAGGTCTTTTCACAGAATACATATATGAAGTATAAAAGTCCTGGTTTCTACTGTTCACAAAATATGGCAAAAGTAAACGTTACGAGTTTTTGTGTAAAAGTGGGTCAAACTTCAATGTTAAAAAGTCAAATTTGGTGGTAGCTCAAAAAAAGGTCTTGTCTGAAAGAATACAAAGTCGCCCGCGTGGCGCAGTGGTATGAGCGTCTGCTTTGGAGTCGCGACGTAAGGTTACGTCGCATGTTCGAATCGCATTATTGGACGTGGAGACTGTTCTTTCGGATGAGACCGGTCTTTCCGAGGTCCCGTGTCGCAGAAGAGGCTGGCGCCCTCCCTGCTCCATAGCCCTAGGACAAAATTTGCAGCTCTCCATCGGCAAGTGGTGGCATCTCCATATGAGTGAACAATTCTCGAGAGGGACATTAAATAGCATACAATTTATCAATCAAGGAATACACATGCGAAATATATGAAAGTCATAGCTCCACTAAATCATAAATGATGGGCAATGTTAAAGTTTAGCGGACAAGCAGACAGATAGAGAGACAGACAGACGGACGGACACGACAAAAGCTATGTTCCCCCGAAACGGAGGCCATAAAATTTAGTTAATCTGCCTTTCGCAGCACATAAAATATGTCATATTTTTTTCTTACTAGCGACTAATTTTAATGCATTGATAAGTTTTGTTGTTTATTATGCTAATTCATTTTAAATTTGTAAATTATTTTATTTTCTGGTATTATGAGGAATATCTGGGGGGGTTTTTGTGTGTGATGTCACAATATACACATCCATATTCTCGCTCTCTTTTTCTGTTGCTTGCTTCAGATTGCAGACGTGTTTCTGTCAGCTCATAGACCTTAGATCGCTTAGAAAAAAAAATTGAGGTGTTATAAAATAAAGGTATGGAACTTTTTTCATAGGTTTCTGCTTTCGCCAATTAAATTCCTTTAAATCAAATGCTTTACAAATTTACTTTCTATTCATATCTATTCATACCTATTCATACATAAACAATTTTATTACTACCAAAGTTCATTCCGTATATTGAGATAATAAGATAATAAATGAGAGCCTGCAGTAACCACAGTACAGTCGAGTCCGCACATAAAGTAGAACCCGCACATAGCGGGGAGTCTACACCTGTTTTCATCGGGGACAGTATATTGGTGTATCCCTATCGTCAATTGGATATGACAGTCTTGACTCGGGACTTCCCTGTACTATTACTTTTAGTTCATTCGCGTCAGTGGGACCGCCGATTACCCAGTGCTTCCCAGCACGGGCCAACAGGTCTCGGTCCACCAGAGTGGGTACCCCCGCTACCTTGCCCTTAGCGTCCGCACATTCAATTGATCAGGGCTCTGATCACTAGGGTTTGTTGGACAGTCGGCTGCATTAAGGCGTAGTCCGTCGCTCATACCTAGCTATGAAGGGGAAGGTTAACTCAGTTCAAAGTCACACGTTAATGACCACTGCGAATCGAAGTCAATTGACAAGTATGCTTCCCACGGCAACCGGAAGTTTTGTCATCAAAAATATTTCAGGCAAAGTAGAAGGGGTTGGAAATAACGGAGATGTAGATTGGGGTGCGTTTTATGCTGAGTTTTCCACCGTTGCCAATTACCTTAATATTGGAGCGATCCTGAATCTCTGTTTGCCTTAAGTCACACACTCTGGGGGCAGCCTTGAAATACTACTTTTATATCCTAAGACAGAGGGGCGTGCTGCTTACTTTCCGAGTCATTATTTGAATGGATAGGTTCGGTAAAACTTCTTCAAGACCGCCTCACAGCTGAAAATTAACTTTATTTTCTAGCGGGCGTACGAGGCTATAGTACACTGGGAGAGGGGCTTTATGGACATTAAGAAGGCGTTTAGTTACGGATCTTCGCCGGATTTTTCCAGAAGTAAGTAATTATTCGTTTAGCTCTGGGATGTAATGATGGCGAGGCGTGACAGCAGTTAAATATTCCGACGGGGACTCGAGGGGAGGCGATGAAGCACGTAAAAAACCTAGAAGCTCATTCGCAGATCTTTAGCCCAATGTATGAAAGCGGCAAGGTCCATCTCCAGAGACCACGAAATGACCGTAGTCTGTCTCCATGTCAAGGTCATTACCTAGAGAACTCTGATTACGCTTCTTGATGATATTTGCATATATTACACGGAACATCACCGATCCTTTAAGTCCCGCACCGAGTCATAGGATCGCGTACCAGCATTACCATGACTCTGTTATAAATGTCAGGAGCTAGAACACTAATTGCGTCGCGACTGTCCAATTCGCAGACGTGCCGTGCAACGGATCCAGGAACAAGAGTGACGTTTTACAGACAAAACGCGACCTATGGAATACCGTCAAATAAAAGATGTACAGTATAAAGAAGAACTCTTTAAAATTCACATTAAATTGTGGAGTTGTGGATAAAAGATGGACATTAGCACGCAATGTTAAATATACATAGCAAAGTTCATGCATCCTTTGCTACGAAAAGACCTTTAGGGTTTGTTCCGACCCTAGGTAAAGGGTGCCCCTGTAGTGGTCCTGGAGGTGCTTGGTACGGGTTGCCCTACTACATCCGTCACATGGTATACGTCACGCACTCGCTGTGACGTGGACCTATCCTCGCTCTCTTTTTCTGTTCGTGTGTATTCTTTATTCTGCCATTACCGCACCATAGTATAAATCTTAATAATAGATTAATGTAGAGAAACGCTTTACTGGCGCTGTAACCAAGGGTTTTAATTGGCAGCGGGATGCAATTGTTAGCTAGAGCCGTAGCCACATGAATTTTTGAATTTTGTGTATCATGTAAAGTTGTTTTATCAGATAAACGTTATTGCTATCTTTTCGTCCGTCGTCGTACGTCGGTCGTAAACTTTTGAACATTTATATTCCCCCTTTCGAAGAAAGGGTGGCATATTGCTTTGCTGCTGTCGGTCCATTTAGTTTCCCTTCATTTCCTTCACCACCGTTGCACATACTGAAATGAAATTTGGTATACAGATTTATCAGCCGAATAAATATCTAGCTCAAGTTCTGTTTTTGGTACGATCGATATTTATTTGTCGGAGTTATGCCCCTTGGACTTCGAAAAGTTCCTATTTGGGCATAAGTGTTTCACAAACATCTCTTGTTAGCTTTTTCTCTGGAACCACTGAACCAATTTCTGCCAAATTTGGTATACGGGATCTATGGGTAAAGGGGAACAAAAATTGTGAATTTCATGGTCCCTGTCCCCATGGGGCCTTAGAAGTTGGGCCAAACCACTGTGATTAATGCAATCTTTAAAAATCTTTTTACTCCTGGACATCAAGCAGTCAAACTGTTGGCATGATTCTAATCAGCTTTGAGACCTCTACCAAATTTGTGAAATTCAGGGTCCCTGGTTCAGGCGGTCTGGTGTTACGGTAGGGCTATATAGATCATATAGTAAAAGTGCATTATTTGTTTGAAAATCTCCTCTGCTCCTAGATATTAAACATGCAAGCCAAGTAAATTATTATGATGACCGAGAGTACCTCTTCGAAGGGTCAGGGGTTTTGGTGTTAGGGGCGGAGCTCGAATGGTTACATAGTGAAAATACATTAATTTTTTCAAAATCTTCTTCTCTGATCCTGGGTATTAAATAAACTAAGTACATAGTGATGATGAGTAAGAGTGCCACTTTCAAAATTCTGAATTTTATGGCCCCATGGTCAGGGGCTCTGGTGTTAGGGCGGGGCTGTATTGATTATATAGTGAAAATGCATTAATTCTTTAAAAATCTTCTTCTCTGCTCCTGGGTATTTAATAAGCAAACTAAGTATATAGTTATGATAAGATGGAGTGCGTCTTTCAAAATTGTGAATTTTACGGCCCCAGGGTCAGGGGTTCTGGTGTTAGGGCGGGGCTTAATTGATTATATAGTGAAAGTGCATTAATTCTTCAAAATCTTCTTCTCTGCTCCTTGGTGTTAAAAAAAAGCTTGCTAAGTAAATAGATTTGATAAGCAAGAGTACCTCTTCCAAAATTGTGGATTTACAGACTTCATAGTCTGTAAATAAATTAATGCTTTGAAATCTGCTCTTTGGTATTAATCACCATTTTAATATGATGAAATAATATTTATTATAAAATTTCCAAAATTTTGAAATATTCGGCTCCAGGGTCAATGGTTACTTTGGGATGGGATGCACAAATGGTTATGAAGTGGAAGTGCATTTTCTCTTTGTTACTCTGATCTACCTCTGGGTATTAAGTAAATAGAGTAAGCATGCCAAGTTCAATTGTTGGAAAGTTGTTACCTGAACTCAGGTGACCTATAAGGTCCGTGTGCCTCTTCAAAATGGGGAGGAGCTAGTGTAGTGGTCCAGGGAACGGATTGCCCTGCTACATGTACCTCCGATAACATGGTAAACGCCAAGCACCTGCTGTGACGTGTACTTATCCTCGCTCTCTTTTTCTGTTACTAGATGCAGTGCAGACGTGTTTCTGTCAGCTCCTTCATTATTAGTCCCCTACCGGTGAAAGCCAAGGGGACTATAGGTTTCCTGTGTCTGTCCGTCTGTCTGTTTGTCCCCGTCAGCCTGTCCTACTTGGTTTTCTGGCAATTTCTATAAATGACTTATAATTTATTTACAAATAAATATTCCCGCTACTAGTTCAACTGCGTGCACGCAGCAGAAATATTTCCTAACTTCTTAACTGGGCTAAAGAAGATAAAATAATTAGTTCTCAACTAGAAATTATAAATAAAACTAGTACAATTACTAGTAATAATAAATTTAGCCTAACCTAACTAATACATATTATGTACTTCAGTCACTTAGATACTGAAAAAGTACACACCTTAATTTACTCTGGACAAAACTGGTGACCTTTCTCCAGGACACAAAGAAAACGAGAGAGCAAACAATATTCAGCATCCGAGTATTTATAAGATTAACAAAACCCGCAATAATTCTTAGCCAATCATAATAAATAATTCCATCCAGTAAATAATAATCAGCCAATCAAATATAATCATCGTCCCGTAATTAAATCTCACTCTCGTACATCGTATGTAAAATTATTACAGTACGTAAATAAATAAATTAAATTTCATAAAACATAAAGTTACACTTTTAAAAGCACATTTAACACTGTTTAACATTTAATTTAAAAGAATTTACAATCAAATCTTCCCCCGAAATAACCCCAGTAAAAATAGATCACCGTGATGCATCACGGGAAAATAGACAAGTAAACAAAGTATGGCGGCGGCAGAAGTTTCATTAAAACGTGTGTGCTCGAAGACGATAAAAACATCGATCACACGAAAAATAAGGTAACTATAAGATAATCTTGAATTACAGCGCAACTTTATGATTATGTATGTACAATTTAGCCAACAAAAAGCGTGTAATTAAATAGCAAGACGATGTCTAACATTCAACACATCGAAACACAAGAAAAATGGAATAGATCTTCGCTACATTTAAGCAGTTATCAACCAACAATTAAACACCCAATTTTATGTTAACGCCCCCAAAATCTACCTGATTCAAGATCAATAATTTTCCGCCTGTCAATCATTAAAAAAACAATAGCTTCTGATTTGATTGACAGGTCAGCTACCTGTGCTTCTTGATGATCTGAGTTTGCCATGTTTCGAAAACAATTACCTGGTCACGCGTCGACCTCTTTCATGTACCCGCGTAGTATACACACGGGTTAGAAGACTCCAATATGTTTGAATTTTATTTCAAAAAATAATTGAAAGTAGATTATTTAAACATTGACATTATAAAATATTTCTTTTCTATCTTCACTGCTGTTTGTTACGTGTAAGTGTTATAGATCGTCCTCGTTATCTGTAGAAAAACAACCGCGGCCACAGAAACCGGCTCTATTTGCCTAACTGGAAGTCCGACGATTTAAAATATTTTTTAAGAAATGGGATATAAGAAAAATATGCAGCACTAATAAACGGCATAGCATAGATTTGAAAAGGTGTTTTATTTTGTACTATGGCTACAATCCGCACGTATTGTACAGAAATTGATGCCAGAATTAATGCTCGAAGTTCCTAGCGTCTGTATATACGTAATGAAAATGTGAAGATAATTAATAGTGATTGATTCTGAAAAGAATCTTTCTAACAATAAAATTTTGTTAACACACAAAGAATCAAAAATATTGAATATTTTGGACATCATTGTTGGCCACGGAAAAAAAACCATTCCGATCGCGGTAAATGCATGTTCACATGCACGACGGACAGGTGGATTAATATCTTTTTTAATTTCAATATTCAGACCTTTTCAACCAAGTGATTTCTCTTATTGAAGATTAAAAAAGATAAATATTATAGATTTGTAGTTTTTACTCGTGATTTTTTCTTTTATGGAAGGAAAACATTTTCTAAAACGATAAACATGTATCTTATTATTTTTTTTCCTTCAAAACATTGCCATGATTACGATGAATGCGTTAAGTTTACAAATAAATTTCATATTAAAATAATTATTTTACGTAGTTTCACTCAAAACCAGACACAATGTTGACCCTGATTACCAAACACAGACTTCCTCTGTAATGCTTCGTATACACAGATTTTGACAACTTGGGTATTGGGGGTCTCCAGGTAAATAACACCACTTTTACTTCGGCCACTCCCCTTCCTCAGGTAACCGTACGGTAAAAAAATTGGGTCTTTAAGAAATAACTCAAATGGACATTTCAACATTCTATAAGAATTAATAGATGAATTGAAAGTATGCATGAAAGTGCTTGTTCTATATATACTGAAATGCAAAAGAAATGCAACCCCCTACGTAAGGGGGAAATTATTATGTAAAATAAAAAATTTTGTATCTTTATATTATGGATATCTTCATATCGGTAATTTAACGGTTGAAAAATTGTCATACCATAACCGGAAGTCAAATTTGAGTCTCAAAATATGTATGTTTAACAAAACATTTTGAATGTTATGGAGTTTGAAGGGTTTGTACTGTTCATTTTAAGTAATGCAGCAATATTTAAAAAAATAAACCCATAACGATGCTAAGGCTTCTTGAAAAGGGCTCAAGTACGCACATTTCTACTGCTCTATCTGATAAATCTCAAAGTAAAGGTGATGGAGAGTTGATGATGCAAAAATGCACTATACTATGGTGGCATATTTCTGCCCCTTGTGAGCAAGTTATTTTTCTATCAAATATGTCGACATGCAAGATAGATATGTTGACATGCAACATAGCTACGTCAACATGCAACATAAATATGTTGACATGCAAGAAAATTGCAATGAAATAAAAATTATAAAACAATCTTCAAAAATCTGAAATATTGCCCACATGTGACATCCAACATACTAAATGCTACTTATTTATGTTAATATGCAAGATAAATATGTTGACATGTAACTTAGATATGTTAACATGCAACTTATTTATGTTGACATGCAACTTATTTATGTCGACATGCAACTTAGATATGTTAACATGCAACTTATTTATGTCGACATGCAACTTGGTTATGTTGACATGCGAGATAAATATTTTGACATGCAACTTATAAGTTGCATGTTGACATAAATATGTCGCATGTTGACATTAATAAGTTGCATGTTGACATATTTATCTTGCATGTCAACATAACTAAGTTGCATGTCAACATACTAAGCTGCATGTCAACATAAATAAGTTGCATGTTAACATAAATAAGTTGCATGTCAACATAAATAAGTTGCATGTCGACATAAATAAGTTGCATGTCAACATCAATAAGTTGCATGTCAACATATTTATCTTGCACGCTAACATAAATAAGAAGCATCTAGCATGTTGGATGTCACATGTGGGCGATATTAGAGATTTTTTATAATATTTATTTGATTGCAATTTTCTTGCATGTCAACATATTTATGTTGCATGTTGACATAACTATCTTGCATGTCAACATATTTATCTTGCATGTCGACATATTTGATAGAAAAATAACTTGCACACAAGGGGCAGAAATATGCCACCATCAACAGAATCTTACGTATCATATCTATAGATGATAGTCCTTGTAGCGGAAGTCCAAGGGTTACTACAATGCGCTAAGTTAGAGAAAATTTGACCTAATCATCTGAAAAACGGACATGTAAAATTGGCAAAGAATAATTCCTTCGCTCAGATCTCGATTTTGATTAACCTACTGCATCGTAGAAATTATGCTGCAATTGTTGTTTAGATCAGTCTTGCGTTCTAATTAAATGGCTGGGTGTTTTAGCAGTCATATGTTACTTAGTAAAGTTAAAGATAAACATTGAACATTTTTATCAAATCTGTTTTCTGAAAAGTAAGTTTAGCCTTACTGTATTCTTTTTAGGGTCACCTGAGTTTACTCACATGACCTATTGCTATCTCTTTTCATTTGTCGTCGTCCGTCGTACGTAAACTTTTGAACATTTTTAGCTTTTTCTCTGGAACCACTGAACCAAAACCACTAAAATTAATGCAATCTTTAAAAATCTTCTTCTTTACTCCTGGACATCAAGCAGTCAAATTGCTTGCATGATTGTAATCAGCATAGAGTCCTCTATCGAAATTATGAAATTCATGGCCCTGTGGTCAGGGGTTCTAGTGCTAGGGCGGGGCTAAATAGATTAAATTGTGAAAATGCATTATTTCTTTAAAAATCTTCTTCTCTGCTCCTGGGCATTGAATAAACTACAAAATAACTTAGGGCCAGAGGTTCTTAGGTGCTCGGGCGTCGCTGTATAAATTTTAATAGTGAAAATGCATTATTTCTTTGAAAATCTTCTTTGCTCCTGGGTATTTAATAAACAAACCGAATACATAGTTTAGTTTAATAAAGCTGCCTCTTTCAAAATTGTTAATTTCGTTGCCCTAGGGTTAGGACGGGGCTCTATTAATGATATAGTGAAAATGCATAAATTCTTTGGAAATATCCGCTCCTGGGGCCCATTTTACGAAAGAACTTACGACTAAGACCAAAAACTTCAGTTGATTGTAAAATTTTGCAAATTTAACATTTCTCTTCAAAGTTATTTGAGTAAAATTATCTAACCACATTTGTTTTAAAAATATTAAAATGAATTTTGATATAATATTTATTAAAAAGTTATATGAAAAATTAAATTTGGTCTGAAGTCGTAAGTCCCTTTGTAAAACGGGCCCCAGGGTATTAAACAAACTAACTAAGTACATAGTTATGATGAGCAAGAACATCTCTTCCAAAATTTTGAATTTCATAGCCCTTGGGTTTGGGGTTCTGGTTTTAGGGTGCGGCTCTATTGATCATATAGTGAAAAATACATTAATTCTTTAAACACCTTCTTCTATGCTCAAAGTTTTATATAAACTAAACAAGTACATTTAGTTATGTTGAATAAGAGTGCCTCTTCCAAACTTGTGAATTTCATGGCCTCTGGGTCAGGGGATCTGGTGTTAGGGTGGTGATCTATTAGTGAAAGTGCATTATTTAATAATACTGTTTTACCCTTGTGTGTCTGTCCGTCCGTCTGAGTGTCCGTCCGTAACAAATTTTCGTCGCAGTTTTCTCAGCAACTACCTATCGTAGATGCTTGAAATTTTAACACAATCTTCTCTGAGGCATGCCATATGGTGGGATACATTTTCGCTAAAATCCAATGTCAACTTCCTGTTTGTCTGTGCGTCTGTCCGTTTCATACATAACAAATTTTCGTCTCAGTTTTCTCAGCAACTACTCATCGTAGATGCTTGAAATTTTAACACAATCTTCTCTGAGGCATGCCATATGGTGGGATACATTTTCACTCAAATCTGATGTCAACTTCCTTATTTTCTGTCCGTTTCATACATAACAAATTTTCGTCGCAGTTTTCTCTGCAACTACTCATTGTAGATGCTTGAAATTTAAACACAATCTTCTTTAAGATATGACATATGATGGGATACATTTTTGCTCAAATCGGATATCAACTTCCTGTTTGTCTGTGCGTCTGTCCGTTTCATACATAACAAATTTTCATCGCAGTTTTCTCATTAGCTATTCATAGCGGATGGTTGTAATTTTATTACGCTCTTTGTTGAGGCATGCCATATGGTGGGATTAATTTTGATGTCAACTTCATATTTTTCTGTGCATCTCCCAGTAATTGAACTTGTGTGTATATTAACATGATAGTGCTTATTTACACCAGAGCGGGGGTATTACTAGTGAGCATTGGCTCACAGATTTCTTGTTCTTTAAAATTTTTCTTCTCTCCTCCTGAGTATAAACCAATGAACTATGTACATAGTTATGATGATGTTATGATACCTCTTCTAAATTCATGAATTTCAGGGCTCCAGGGTCAGTTTTGTTGGTGTTAGCTAGGGCAGGGCTCTAATTATTATATATTGAAAATTCATCAATCCTTCGAACACATTTTCCTTAGCTCTTGGGTATTACTAACACTCTGTCTCAAATTACACCACAGATAACGAACTATCTTAGATCACAAACTATCAAAATTTAATAAATTTTAAGGGAAAAAGTCTGTGCAGCACCCTTAAACCTAAATCCATGCAAAAAAAAATTATGAGGTAATAAATAACTAATGAACATTGATATATATTTTTCATGTGTTTTTTTTCGGGGGTATTGTTCACTACTATAGGTAAAATCTTTTGAAATTCCAAATTAAAACCTTATAACAAAAAAAAAAAAAAAATTTAAATCCGATTACTAGTATTTAATAAACATAGTCTTTTAGTAATTGTGTATTGTAGCCATTGTTAAGGTTCCAATTAAAAAGATAAAGATATATATTGATAAATTACAAAAGATGTTTGAATACAATCTGTGAAGATTGATTGATTGTATATTGTTAACGTTCCTCTCGAGAATTTTTCACTCATATAGAGACGTCACCATTTGCCGGTGGAGAGCTGCAAATTTTGTCCTTTACTCAGCACTTAGGGCCATTGAGCAGGGAGGGATCTTTTTCGTGCCAGCACCTAGTGAGACACGGGACCTTGGTTTATACGGTCTCATCCGAAGGAACGGTCTCCACGTCCCGCAGTGGGATTCAAACCCGCGAGGTAAGGATTGACTCCTTACTTTGCGACTCTAGAGCATACGCTCTAACCACTCCGCCACGCGGACGACCAAATCTGTGAAGATGGCATAGACACGGACCCTTGGGAATTCTAGTGGAATCGGGTGTCTATCTTAGAGCTATGAAGAATAAAACACTCGCATTCCCTATCGAGCGGTCTCATGACCGTGAGCCCTATGTATTGATCAGATATACGGAACATCCAGTAGTCAAATTATGTCCAAAACAATCGACATGAAACAAGTCAGCTAAAATGACCCTTGGTAGGTTATATTTGCTCACAAGATTAGTACAACGACTATAGAATATTCAAAATGCTGAATGATTTTAAACCAGGTTGTTGGAATTCCTGTAACATCAATTTATTTGTCAGTAGCCTGCCTTGGTTTGCTTCTCGGAGCAATACCATTATCAGTGTATTCTATGGCAAAACTGCATAGCGGTGTATTTACTGTTAATAGCCACTGAACCGCTTCCATCGTTCGACATTTTTTTTTATCTATTATCAGTTCCAGTGAAGTGTACCGTTTCGCAATACATCATAACCTAGGTTGACAGCTGCGCTTAAATGTAAATATTACTGGCCTTCCAGCTGCATGATTAATGACTTGTAATTTCTCCTTATCCCTGACTAGTTGTTCGATCAACAGGCAATTTCCATGTGAATGTTGAAAAAATGAGTTGACCAGTCATTTGTACATGTACCTGCTTGGGGCATGAATTGTTTGCACTGGGCGCATCTATCAAAATAGATCGTGACGAAATGCGTAAATGGTATACTTCAGTTGGATTGTTAATATCGAAGGTTATCTTATAGATTTAAAATAGGAAATATATAGGAGAAAGTAATATTATCATTATTTTAATATATAAACAGAATAAAATTAATCAAAATCAATCAATAAATAAAAATAGACAAATAAGAGATTTGTAACAGTCATTGATGCTGTCATATACATGTTCTTTAAAGTTGAAAAATGTTCTACACTAATGAGATATAACGGAGAAGAAAAGTAAACTTTGCGTCAACATCCATCTGTAAGATAAATAAAATAGTCTTAGGAACAGTGTTTAGGATCTTGGCGAAATTTCTTTTCTATAATATTTAGAAATACACAAAATGTGATCCTTTCAGTCTGTTCTTTATTTGATTTAGTATTTAACACATCTTACCGTCTCTACACATCTTCCTAATCCATCTGTGTGTTTAGCCTGAAAAGAACATTCACATAAAATTATATCTTAAAGATGAAATAAAAAATTAACAAATATATTATTATTGATAATACATGTATGTCATTAAATGTTCTAGACACATAATTTTTTAATACTGGCATATATTCATAATCTATGTATTGGAATCACATGTTTTAAAAATAGCAATTTGATAACCCCAATTGCTGCATCTAAAGTTACTTTTATGGATTATATGAGTAATATGCATGATTGTATACATTTTTGCGTGTATTTATGTGTATGTAATCTTTCTTTCAGAATTATCTAGTCATTTTAAAAAAACTGTTATGCCCTTTGGGTCGAAAAATGGACAAACAAATTATCTTATCTTACATGTATATCCCGACTTAATTGCTCAAACCTTGCTTGGAAAGATGTTTTTTCTTCAATGTTACCTTTTTAAATGCGGATTTCTCTCCTCTTTGTTGGGAAACTCTCGCTTTAAAACCCACGAACCAATGTCGAGTGGTGAGCCTCGGGCCCCTTTCCCCGTTTTTGGTCTTTCCTCTTACCTACATGTAGAGTCGAAAAGAATGACATTATTATGTTAATGCATATTAAATCTTGTTTTAGTATAACTTGGTTAATTATTAATTATTTGAATTATTAGTAATTTAAATTATTTGAGTCTACTAATACATATGGCACGTCAAATTCACAAAAAAAAAAATGAGCTGAACATAGTTTCACAGTCGATAAACTAGGTTTATCGGTTGTAAACTATAGTTTACGGACTTAAACTATAATTATTAACGTTAATCTATATTTTACATCTGTAAGCCATAGTTAACGCGATGATCTATGTTTCAGAACAGTAAACTATACTTATAATCAAGTGGCATTTACAACCTATTGTTAATTTTATACAAAAGCACAATTTTTTGTACAAATATAGACATTTATTGTCTAAACAAATATGGATATTGGGCCATCGCAGAATTACTCCATGGCGGGCATGACAGCCATTTTCCAAAATGGCCGCCAGAATTTTGCGTTATGTTTGAAATTTACCTAAATCTTTATCAATATATGTGATAATCATGGTATACAGAGAACAGAAATACTCTCTGGATCTTTTAATAGAAAAAATATGCTTTGAATGAAATAAAATGGTTATTAATAATAACATTTCTTTTAAAAAGAAATAACCACTGTTCCCTCATTTCACATTTAAAGGTACATGTACTTTCTGATAAATATGTTTATTTGTTAGCATGATATGTCCCTTCGAGAATTTTTCATTCGTACTATGATGTCATCAAGTGCTAATCGTTAGGTGTGTGTGCGCAAAATTATACCCATACTCGGCACAATCTATTCATAAGTGTTGGATCTTTTTTCACGCCAACGCCTTCTTCCACTCAAAACTCATCGTGCACTAGGTTGAAAATGGCATTGTAATAATTTCGCTTCGTACAAGCTGCTTTTTTCTAAGGACAACCTCTTTCAATTTCAATTTTTGGTAGGTCGTTCGTATACATGTATATCGTTTCGTTCCGATATTTTAATGCACGTGCCGTAGAAGAAAGTATCGGTATGTATCGGTATTGGTTTATCGTCCCACCCGTAGACTAACATGTACTGGTCCTGTCATATAGAAGGATGTCAAATCTTTCAATGGTTTGCATAACTTTGCTTGGTATATTAGTTTGTGCACAAATTAATTTAACAAGTGCTTCAATGAGCCCAGGTAGGGCCTTCCAAGATTCCATGCTGTTTTTTGCCATGCCAAAGAAAGCTGGACACAGTGTAACATCCGGTCAGCGCATGAACCATTGGAAGTGCCAAAGCTTTTCTGGGTCCAAGGCAACGAGCAAATATACGGGCTGCCAATTGACGGACATTTTTTCCAGTTCCAAAGGCTATCCTAGTTCCGTCTCTGCGTTCAAAATTTTCACTACGGACACAGCCAGGACCACCACATCGGTATCAACTACACGGATCAGTATTCTGTTATGGCCTTGGCGAGATGCATGTGCTGCGTGTAACAACATTCGGCTATCTGCTTCCTCGTGATTACATAGATAAATCGAATCAATATCTTATATTTGGGGCTTTTAAAGAACATGTTCATCATCCTTGATAACTATTTGGTTAACATTCCATCAGAGAGTTAAGGCGGGCATGGTTGATTCTCATGTCGAAAAATTCTATATATATATAGAAAAGAGAGCTGCATTACATTTGAGTAAAGTTTTAAACTGCTTGTGTTTTTGAATAAGCTCGATGAATAATATCATCAATTGGTCTTTTGAGACGTTCTTTGCAAAACTCTGTAAATTTATCAATTCCAACTCTCTTTACACATTGTACAGCGCTAACTGCAGATTGGTCTGCAAGTTCCTTTGTATCTAAAACTAGAAGATCTTTACTTAATTCTTCAAAAGGATTGCAAAGGTCAATGATCACATAAACAAGAGAGCGAACATTTTTAGCAAACAAAGCTTGTATACTAGGTGTTTGATCACGATGACGAGCATCTTCTGACCCTCTCTTGTTAGGTTGTTCATCTTGAAACTCCTGTATCATTCTCGAAATCTCCTACCAAGATATCATAAGTCGAAGAATGGCTGGAGGGTTATTAGTAAGACCTATTGCTCCTTCGCCATCTTTGATATACGCATTGTTCTGTTCATGTGCCTGGTCGATGGGAATAGCAGAGAAAATCCGTTTGGTTTTTTGCACTGTAAAATTTCTGATTTATTTCAGGGTGTTTTGTAGGGAGTGCCGCCATGTCCCTGAGATGAACAGAAATAAATCTTGCATAATTGGTGTGATCTAAGGCATGGAACCAAGTTGCAAGCTCTGTAAAAGCTTCCAGATGCATCGGAAATTATCGAAGTCGCAGATATTGAACAAAAGTCAATACACACAACTCAAGTTCCATAACAATTGACCTGTGCTGAAAATGTGCGTGCGAGAAACATGGGATGCATGTAAGAATGAGTCGGATATCCCAGGTGTAGTAATATCCGCCTGTGTCAGAGCCTGTACCCAGCCACTGCCTTGCAACCAATCGCCCACAATTTTAGAGCAACAATCTCAATATAAAGGCCACCAAACATTATAACACTCCTATATTCTCCATACTTCTCTGGCCATTTCCACTGGACTTTTTATGCCATGGCATAAAGTGGCTGATCAAAAGCAATTACGGGCGTTTGTCCTGGATTCAGATATTCCACCGCATTCCAAATTACATCCATTGAATGGGAAGATCAGTATGTGGCTGTTGACTAGTGGTATGCCGCCCACGTTGTATTTTCAAACGTCTCTGATTCGCATGGATCATTTTTCAGAACCTTTCGAACATGATCAAGCCAGAAATACTCTTGATTCACACACTGCCCGAGGCTGAGGCCATCATTGTTTAAGGTTGTTATACTAGTAGAGGGAACAGGTTAATTTTTAATGCTGCTTGTGACTGGAAAAACATCAGTACCGTGATTTGGAATTTGAAGCTGCAGATTCCTTATCAATGGCAATAGTATACACTTATCTACTGGTTGTGAGTGGGATAGCTCTTTTATCAAATCCGGGCTTGCCCTCGGAAAATAGTTCCTGCAAGGGTTTGATAAAAGAGCTTCCCACTCACAACCAGTGGATAAGCGTTTTTTAATACTGATGTATAATATAATTTCTGAGGTTTGACTTTTTTGGAGTAAGATATTTCTGCAAGAATAATCTGAAATCCTGATGACGTCACAATGCTACTGAAGTTATTATGACATCAACAGTTTAAAGATTTATCGCTGGAAATCAAAATTGGCGGCAACAATTGCATGAAAATTTTCCGAGGGTGGATAGCAAAAACTCTACCCGGGGGTATAGCTTTGCTATGCGTGGACTATATAATTAGCCTTGGGGACACAGTTGCCCTGGAGGCAAAATATCATACAAAATGCCTAGTAGGCCAGAACAACCTAGTGAAAACGGAAAAAAAATAAAGTGTGCAGGGGTGTTGACAAAAGGAGGAAATGGAAGGTATTGTTTTGCTGAGTAAGTGATGTACATTGATGAAGCTGTATTAGATGAAGAAACTGCACACGTTTTAATCTTGCTGATATTGCACAACTCTACATGTCCAGAATGGAATATTTTGGCATCATTCTTGATACCCAGGGTTCAGACGACTCGACTCAAGCAGCGCCTTTTAGCTCATTTTCCAGATATGCGGGGACATAAGAAAGGTAGAGATATTTTGATGGTATTTGAAGATGACATCAGTAATGCCCTGGCTAAAGCAGGCGATTTTGACATATACAGGGATGCAGTCCACCTTGCAAGAGCAGCACAAATTGTTCGGCGGAATAAGTTTGAAGATAGTAAACCTTTTACTGGGTTTCAAGCAGGATTGTTACAATCAATCCTAATTGTTTTTACATTATGTTTATGTCTTATTTACCCTTTACTGGACCTCTTAATATTGTATACCTTTATTAGACCTCAAGTTTAGATTTGCAGGCATTGGTCAAATTCGACCTATTGTATTATGAGTATTTAAGGTTTCGTCAAAGGTCAACATGTCCAAAAATTTATTTTTTCAATAGCCCCAAAACTACGTGAGGTATAAAGTTAAAACTTTTAGAGTTCATAATTTTTTCATTGATTAACAGATAGAAAGTATCACTTAATAAAAGATACTTGGAAAAAATATTAATTGAGAAAATTCTTCTTAAAAATGCATATATTTTCAAAAAATACACCTAATTAATTCTGTGCTCTTAGTGAAAACTATCATTGCAAAAACAAAATATGTTTATCAATGTAGGGCAAGTTGGACTTGGATAGCCTCTGGAAAGTTGTTTTCCCTGTTTCATGTGTTTATTTTGTCCAAATGTTAAGACTTGAAAGTTAAAGTACATTGCAAATGGCGGATTCTATAAGAGTCTTGTCTTTATACATGTCATGCTTTCAATAAAAGCCTTTCAGAGACCATTCACGTCCAACTTGCCCTTCAATGATAAACATATACTATTTCTGCAATGATAGTTTTCACAAAAAGGAAAGAATTTAGCAGGTGCATTTTTCTTTAAATATGCACATTTTCTGATACAATTTTTCTCAAAAAATATCTTTTAAAATATTTGTTATCAAGTGATACTTTCTATCTATTAATCAGTGATATATTTATAAACCGTAAACATTTTGACTTTATATCACACAAAATTTTGGAGCTATTATAGAAATAATTTTTTTGACATGTTGACCTTTGACGAAACCTTAAATCACTGCATTGCTGACCAAGTAGCCGGGATCCACGTTTTCATAGTTTCTTCATGCATGAGGTACTACGGTCCAAGATGTATAATAGGTAGTTTTTTTTTTCGACGGTAACCTTTCTAAATGAGGGGCAAATTGACTTTTTCTTTTTATGTAAGTTTTTGAATACTACATTTAAAACGTAAAACTATGTAAGAATTTGAGTTAAGTGTTGTTTTTCGTCATTGTTTACGTATAATGAGTATAGTTACTCGTTCGTTTATTGTTCCGTTATGTACGCACGTAGTCTGTTTTGTTTTGCCGCTTATAAAGTCGGTGATGTGTGTTTAATTGTTGAAACTACTTTTGTTAAGATACTGTGTTTTCTTAACATTGCCTTTAACCGGTACTGTTTGTATGGTGTGCCATAAGTGCAATTGTAGTTTTTTCAGTATATGTAACTTGCGATTTAAAATATAAATTAAAGGTTACAGCCATATTCCGACCATTTAAGATTTTTCGTGAACACGTGGCACCAGCGTTACCTGGACCGGAAACCCAATGGGAGTCCGTCGTGAAACGGGGCGTGTTGGGACGTGGTCGCCTGGTACACTTGGATGGCATATAGACAATCTAACATATGTTCCTATAACACTGACCAATCATATTCAAGGATTGTAAACCACTGCGGAGTCACCAGCAACACGTGGTCAGTCAAAGCCTGCTTTTGTCTGTCCATGTGTGATTTTTGTCTATTGCATTTTCGTGAACAATAATCATTCAATACGATTGGTCAGTATTGTAAGAGGCATTGCTGGGGTCTATAATTCATATGCAAAGTATAGTATTTCTTTCATTGAACTCAAACATCCAATGGTATCCAATCAACATGTAAAACGTTGGCGTCGGAAGCAATTTTGAAGGGGGGGGGGGGTTAATTCAAAAAGACGAAGAAGCAAACCGGAAAAAAAAACTTGACAAGCAAAAAAAAAAAAGGAAATTTTAAACACGCTCTCAAATTTTAGCATGCTTGATGAAGCAAATTGACACTCTGTTACTGGAATCATAACATCTGAAATAAGAGACCCATAGTCCCAAACCATTAAAAAGTATGGGCAATTCAAAAGTTTATGCGGATAGACAGACGGACAGGGCAAAAACCATATGCCCCCGAATTTTGATAATTAAATAAATCTTTGCGCTGACATTGATACATGCTAGTTGGTGTTATAAAGTTTTATATTTTTATTATAAATGTTTTCAAAATCGTTTATATATAAGTTTTGCTAATGGCTCTGTGTCTTCAAGATAAACCTTCTCTTATATACTGGGCAAAATTCATATTTTTACACAAGAATAATATTTTCATACCCATTACTTTATGTGACAACAAGGCTTAAGTAGTTTTAAAAACATGTCATTTACACGATTCGACACTTAAGGTAGGACACAATAGATAGGCCAAATTTTTCCTCAAATTCAATTTTCCTGAAACTTTGATATTTTGTTCTAGGATACAAAATCTCTCTTTATGTATGATATGAAAGAAATTCAACCGCGCATTTTTTGCCCACATAGTCTGAAATATGGCCTATTAGACCCCTGTAAGAATATTTTGAAATCAGACATTAGACTTGAGAATGAGCCTTATTTTAGAATTATCAATTGATCTATTGCAAATTTGTGTAATACTTTTAATAAAGATAACCTTTTTGTTGCTTTAAGTTAGCGAGTCAACTTGATACTGGAAAATTTGAGTAAAATATTAAGTAAAAATAGAACATACCTAGCGTCGGAATTGAAAATTTACATGTAAATATCCGACAGTTTAAGTTTTCTTAAGAGAAAATGTATAATTCAATTTTTACAAAAAATCAACAGAATGATTCAAATGGGTCTTAGAATAAAATGTGTAAAAATAAAGAAAATTGAACCGGTGGTTTCAGATATTTTTGCGATCAAAAAAATTTCAATGGCAAAAAAACTAAAAGATTCAGTAGATGACGTCACAATACTTGACCTTTGACCTCTTGATATGACCTTGACCTTAGTAGTACATAAAGAATGGATACTCATATATGTGTCTAACTATCATTACTTTAGCCTACTATGTTTGGAACAAAAGTTACACTGCATTTTATAACAGACTGTCACATGCATGTTTATTACACTTAGTTAGCATAAAAACATTTTAAAATGTAAGCCCCCAAGTGACCAATATATAGGATTCTCTTATTTTTTTCACAAAATATGACGCAAACATGCCAAAACTTATTATTTTTCTTACAGGGATCATTCATTGTTGCCAATATAATAATATTATTCTTCTTTTCTCCGCTACTTTTTAAGAAATGGGTTAAAATAGAATCCACGGGTGTTTTGTCCTACCTTAAGTCACACTTGTTTAATGAGTTTTGGGACAAATTGGTCATGAAAGTACGTGGGTTAAAAAAGTAAGTGGAATAATGGAAGCATAGAAGTATCAAAGAGGGTTTTCTTTAGTGAACATTAGAAAATTTCAGTGTATCTGGCCAGAACTGGTAATAAGACGCGATAAGGAGGCATATGAGTATGGACGAACACTCGATGGCAGCAGTGATGCCGGAAGCTGGCAAAACGCAACGTCACGTTGCAGAGAGACTTTATCTTTCCCAAAGCGGAATTAACGTTATGAAATCGATATGTACAGGCAGAAAATTGTCAAAAAGGGCTAAAATCGGGACGTCCAAGGTGTACGGCAGTCCATGAGGATCGTTATTTGGCCAATTTTGCTGAGATGCACCGCTTCCAAAGTGCTCTTATGCTTAATACTGGGCATCAGAGAGCAACGGGTAGACAGATTTCTACTCAAACAGTTTGAAACAGACTTCAGGAAGCAAATCTCAAGGCTTGCCAACCAGCCGTGCGCCCTGTTTTAAAATTAGAGTGCCGCAGAAATCGACTACTCTGGGCAACAGAACACAAAAATTTTGCAATAACGTCATTGGTGTTCTGTTCTCTTCTCAGACGAGTCGCGATTTTGTTTTGACTTCCATGATGACAGAATACTTGTTTGGATTGCAAATGGGGAAAATGTGCTGATTATGTCATTTCTGAGCAACACAGAGTAAATGGAGGTTTGGTGATAATTTGGGCAGCACATTATTGAAGGCAACCTGACAAGTTTAAAATACCGAAATGATATTCTTCATTCTATTGTTAGACGTATTGCATGTACTCTAAGAGAGGATTTCATCTTAATGGACGATAATGCTTGACCTCTTGGAGTCCGAATAGTAAACGAGTACATGGAAAGTGAAACAACTTAGCGTATGGACCCGCCAAGTCATTCTCTAGACCTGAAGTTAATTAAACATGCCTGGAACATATTCTTTAGCAATGCATTTCAGTTCGTCTTACACTTCTCCAAAATCGACGGGAGCTTCAAACAGCATTGCAGGAGGAATGGCATCAGATACGCCAGGCTAGCCTTGGACGGCTGATGGGCAGCATGGGTCTGCGCTGTAGGGCATCGCGCGGAGGTCATACAAAATACTGGCAATCATTTTAGTGACGTAATTTGACTCTTCTGAAAAAAATCTCATTTTCAAGTCTACCGCCAACATGCTGAATTCTAAAGTGACCGTAATGAACCATTCGTAGCGTATGTTCAAACACTTTTATCACATCCAATGTTTAATTATCACTTTTTAAGTTTAAAATATGGATCTAAAATTAAAACTGCATTCTGTTTTTTTTTAGCTCTACTGGTCAGAGACCAGAAGAGCTTATGCGATAGTAAGGTGTCCGTCGTCCGTCCGTCTGTCTGTAAACAATTTTTCAAAACGCTACTCCTCCCACAGTTTTGGTCTGATTTTAATATAACTTGGCACACAAGTAGACTCATGAGACTACACAAAGATACATAAAATAGTGCATCGGATTTTGATTTCGATGAACAGTGTTGCCATGGTTACTAAAAATAGAATTTTCTGTGAAATTCCATTATAATGCTACTCCTCCTACAGTTTTGATCTGATTTCAATATAACTTAGCACACAAGTAGTCTACATTAAGATACATAAAATAGTGCATCGGATTTTGATTTCGATGAACGGTGTTGCCATGGTTACTAAAAATAGAATTTTCTGTGAAATTCTTTTAAAACGCTACTCCTCCTACAGTTTTGGTCTGATTTTAATATAACTTGGCACACAAGTAGTCTACACTAAGATATATAAAATGGTGCATCGGATTTTGATTTCGATGAATGGTGTTGCCATTGTTACTAGAAATAGAAATTTTCTGTGAAATTCCTTTAAAATGCTACTCCTTCTACAGTTTTGGTCTGATTTCAATATAACTTCGCACACAGGTAGTCTACACTAAGATATATAAAATAGTGCATCGGATTTTGATTTCGATGAATGGTGTTGCCATTGTTACTAAAAATAGAATTTTCTGTGAAATTCCTTTTAAGACATGGAATGGTGAGGTATCAAATGGAATTCAGTAGCGTTTGAAATATCTATTCCAGAAAGAAGAATTCAAGATATCGAGAATAACATTGCTCAAATGGTACATGGCGGACACTAATGAATATCGTGTTATTTAACCATAGTGTTTTCTTTTTTCTGTCATCATCGTACTTGGGTATAATTTACAATTATGGACTGTTTAGAAGGGAAACATCACTAATTATCAGGTCAGAGAAGGATTGTCACACGAGGGCGCCTGCTCCCGAGGGTGAAAACCCTTCTCAGACCTCTAAACAATCCATAATACCATAGTATTATTATCCTGAACAATCTAAATTATCAATTAAATAGAGTAGAAAATTGTAATCAAACCTGTCGTGTTCCCCTAGTCTGCTTTCAAAATGTGTCAACAGAGAACTTTGACGTCATCGTTAGAATTTATTGTTTACCGATCCCGCATATAGAGTTTTCTCGCTTAAACCATAGACCTAATGCGCTTTAGGTGTATGCTTAAACCACTGTTATTTCATTCAAAGGGCGACAAAACAGTTGTTACTTTGAATGCTTGCTTAAGCTATTTGATTGTCATCTGAAGGGTAACAATCAACAGTTATCACCCTGCGCGCAAGGGAGACATCATGAATTATCACACTCTAAACCTTATCTTATCTGCAACTCTTCTTCTACCAATGAATGAAAATTAATGAGGCTTCATAGAATTTAATGAGGCTTTCACAGAATCTTTTTTAAATAGTGCCAAAGTTCACCTTTAATTTTATTTTTTGATCTTACACATGATTTAGGCTCTTAGCAAAACACGGATTCTGCCATTCCTTCTAATCTTGAAAAGTATATCCATCTCTTGTCCACAATTCCTCCTATGCCACTGAATGAGAATTAATAATACTTCCACATTATTATTCTTTATTATTTAATGCCATTTTTGACCTCTTATTTTATAATTTGATCTGACACTTATTTCGGGTCTCCCACAGAGAGAACATTGACTTTGTCATAATAATCATATAGCAGGCGTGGAAAATCTTTCAAGTGAGCTCAGTGCTTAATTTAACTTTTCTTAGGCAATCCAAAGGATAATGTATAATGTAGGGTTGATTTGAATGGGAACCACTAGGGTATTCAGAACCCGTCGTAGCATGGGTTCTCTGCCCTTGATTCCAGTAGCTGCCGCTAGGAATTGCGCCCGTTAACCAATGTCATGGTACCAGTCTAAACTCGTCCGTCGTCGTAGACTGGCCTGCCTGTTTGATCCTCGATCGATATACAGTCGTTTCGTACGAATGAGACAAGAACTGCCAATCTAAACTCGCCGTCGTAACTGGTCAAATGAGTACCTATGTTTTAAAAATTCCTATGAAAAGGTCGACTAAAGATAACTAATATTGATCGATCTGAAAACAAAAACATTTGAATACAAATCTGTGAAGATGGCATAAACACTGACCCCTGGGAATACTAGTGGTGGGATCGGGTGTCTATCTTATAGCCAGGAGGAGTAAATCACTCGCAGCATAATCTTCACTCATTATTTGACAGACTACACCTCAAATAATACAACACTTATGGCCGGTTGCGAATCTATGGCTCAGATAAGTACAGCTCAGTGGTTGAAACGTGGATCACGTAAGCCGGGTTTAAACCCCAGTTGAGTCGGGTTTACCTGAGTCGCATTTCTGTTGCACGCTGTAAAACTGAGTAAGGTTTACCTAATCTTGACTTACTTATATAAAATGTTGGAGGATAATAGGTTTCCTAATATTACAGCACTTCAAAACAAGTTTTATATACTAGTAAGTGGTTGAAAATTATAAGGATACTAGCATATTTAAAACCAAAGATATATATTGATGTTGAATTGTAAATTAAAAATGCCGAAAAATACAATCCAATTCAATTCAAACCATAAGAAGATATGAAATCGCAAACAGAATAAAGCTTTGCAAAAGACTGAATAGAAGAAAACAGGGATGGGGGTCTTTGGACTTAAGTAATTTAGAAACAATACCAAAACACAAGATATAGGTAAAAAATAAAGGAACAATGTATATTTTTAGATTTTTAGTTTAAAATCAAATTTAAAGAAAATTATAAGACATTATTTTTAAGTAAATACATATTAGCTATGTTTCTGAGAGAATTTTATAAAGCGGCAAACATATAAGGGACGGGCATGCCTCCCCCGGCCAAGTTCCTACGGCCATGTGGATAGCCTAATTAATCAGATAACTAAAAGACTTTTTATCTCTAGATTTGGCATGACTAGAAATTATTGAAATGTGTATCATCAGCTGTTCGAAAGCGTTAATTTCGTAATTTGATTTTAAAGGTATGTTAGAAAGTTTCTATAAAATTCCTGTTCATGTACATTAATGTATTTTAAAAGTATCTTCCAAAACTTTATATTACAGCTACATCAGTGTTAAAACAACACATTGAACAGCTGTTAAAGATTTGTGCAAAAAGAAAAATCCCCATGCAATATGGCCATAAATTTTTTTCATTTAGTGTAGCTTTTTCAATACTACAAAATCTATCAATGCAATCATCATTACCATAAAACATTTCTGCAACATCGAAATATTTCAAAATATCGAAATATTCTACCCAAAAGTCAATGGAAATGTTATTAAGCTGGGTTTAAACCACCCCTACACCAGGTTCATAATTTACCGTAATTCTGAGCCGTACTCAGCCAATCCTTACATGCGTGCAACGCGAAAACTTGGATTTAAACCTGGAATCATTGATCGTAGGTTTAAATCCGAGATACGCAACCGGCCATTAAGCTGTAAGCCAAGCTAGCTTAGTGGGAGCAGCTGGCATTTATTTAATAACAATTTATAACAAACAGGTATACATTATTGTGTATGTGATCAATGAAGTACTGCAATGTTTTGGTTAACTATGCGTTACATGCTATGCATTATACCCCTATCAAAGACATTAAAAACTGCCCAGGAAAAAACCATAGACGAGTAACTATGGAAAACCTGTGTCCGTCGCTATGTAAATAATGCCTCAAGGGAGAATGCCGGACGTGCATTCGGAGCAGTACTTGGTATGCATAAACACCGTTTATGTACATGTACAATAGAGCAAAATCAAAATATATGACAATATTACATATATATATAATATATTACATAAATCAACGTATTAATTTGAATATAAACAAAAACACGTGTGTGTTCTGCGGAACACTGGCTTAGAATGATCCAACACCTCACAAAATACCACCTTCTCATTGGCCTTCCTTTGGCCACTCCTACCATAAACAGGCATTTCCAATAAAATACGTTCCTATCATACAATGTTTTCCCGCTATTCTACGAAACGCGGGAAAACTTT